>JAUPFN010000023.1:8912500-9159200 GCA_036924255.1 Apodemia mormo
CGCACGCGCACGCACGCACGCGCACGCACGCACGCGCACGCACGCACGCGCACGCACGCACGCGCACGCACGCACGCGCACGCACGCACGCGCACGCACGCACGCGCACGCACGCACGCGCACGCACGCACGCGCACGCACGCACACGCACGCACGCACACACACGCACACACACACACGCACGCACGCGCGCGCGCGCGCGCGCGCAGTAAACTCATACTGGACCTGCAGTTGCCAATTACCATGCTTTTGCAAAATATTTACTTACAGCGACGTGTACAGGATTATGACACTGGGTATGCGGCGGAGTACTCGGTCACAAAAAGTTTTCTTTTATACATTTTTAGCATAGCCACAGCCACGCGACGGATCTCTAAGTCGGAAACCATGCCAACGGAACAAGTGTTAGATGTACTACTATTTGCACTACGGCAACGCAGACAAAACAGCGATCAATCGTCGCGACGGAAGAAATTTTAATAAGTTAAATAATAAGCTAAAATATTATAACTACTCACCTAGTCAGCTTAAATTTTCACATATAAAAACAATATAATTTAATCGTGTGTACACAACCACACAGCCGTACGTTTCATAACTTTAAACATGAAACTTTCAAGTTACATTCCCTTTTTTCTGGATTAATTGTTGTAACTAAGGTACACATCTACCTTTAGACACAATTTGAATCTTTTCACTGAATGACAATTGTGACAACTTGTTATTTTAAATTTTTAATAAACACACATTTTCAACACAAACCTCACAATCAAATAACATTTCAAAAAAAAAACAACAAACGCACTAGTAAAAGCAAAGCATGACAATTATTATAGAAACTCAGTAATAAACTATTAAATGTACACAGTTTCAAATGCCAAAATGAAATATATAAGAAAACTATAAATATACTGGAGCAAACAAAATAATAAACAATGCTTATCACATGAAAAATGCAAAATGGCCTTCGCGAAACAAAACATTTCTGATATTTAAACAAATAAAATCTTACCAAACAAAAATGCATAATGTGCACACGTGATTTATTATTTTTGCTTGAATTATAGGCATTAGGGCAACGAACATTTCCGATTACTCCCGACAACTGCCGAACTCCGTAGCCTGCGGCTGAAGTCGCACCAGTCGCGGCTTTCGATATTCTTGTGTGCGTTTGCGAACTGCGACACCAAAATTGCTACACACTTGCGAACAAATATCCTGCGAAACGCGACGCCATGAGTTGGTTGGAGTCGCCAACGCCTTGCAAACATAATGTTTGTATGCTTGCATATAGGTGCTATTTATAAAATATTAGGCGTTTTTAAGTTATTATATTTTGTTTATTCATTTCTTTACTATTAATTAAAGTCATCCTAAACGTACGAACGTTTTATTAAAATATCTGTGAAGGACAAAGCACTGCATTTCTGCCTACAAGGAGCGCACGCCCCTGTTTACTTATTATTTAATTGGAAAATTCACTCTTAATAACGTTGGTTATTCTTTTTAAGCAACACGAATACTTTCTTATTTACAGTGTTTTTTACCACTATTTCATTATTGATTAGGCGAGTTTCTTTAGGAATATTTAACATCGCACTACCAAAACTTAACGAGGCGTTACACCACTACTATCCAGTGAAACTTGATAATAGCCCAAATTCAATATTTTAGTGAAACTTATAAAAAACTTTACTAATTAAGAGATATAGGAGTTGTCAAAAATCTAATGCTAAAATTATGCCGTCACGTGTTCACAGATCGATGAGAACCACTACGTACCTAATTACTTGAGAGCGTTGTTTAGGTTTACCGAAATAAAAGTCCCGAAATAACTAAAGTCAGCGCCAACTTTCCTCCATATTGGTTCATGGCCCTTTAAAGAATGGATCAACTGATGTTCTGCCATGCAGGTCGAAAAAGGCTTAAGTTTTTATGCATGTAGTTTATACTCTAAACGCGTTGGCTTATTAAGGACCACGACGAGTTACTAACATACTTTAATTATAAATTCTGCATTTTTTCAGCCATGCCAAAAAATACCCTCGAAGAGCAAAAACGGACGTGCGAAATGGCCGCGTACTTTACCCACTGCAAGCTTCAACCAGTTCATCAGATCCTCACCCTCCGAACAGCTCTGAACATGTTCTACAAACTCAAGAATTACAGAACCGCTGCATCATTCGCTAGAAGACTTCTAGAATTAGGTCCAAGGCCAGAAGTCGCCCAACAAGCGAGGAAAATATTACAGGCGTGTGAGAAAACCCCGACTGATGAACATCAGCTTTATTATGATGAACATAATCCCTTTAGCATCTGTGGCATTAGTTATAAGCCCATCTATAGAGGAAAGCCGGAGGAAAAGTGTTCGCTATGTGGGGCCAGCTTTATGCCAGAACATAAAGGAAAGCTGTGCCCAGTTTGTGGAGTTGCGGAAATTGGGAAAGATGTGTTAGGACTTAGAATTTGTCCATTGCAATTTCAGAGATGAGATGTTCTTTAAGCGTAATTTTAATGTAATGTAAGTTATATAATATATGTACTATGGTTATTCAATAGTTTTATTTTACTTTGTTGATCCAGATCTTTATTAGATTGACTAGCTTTTTGCCTGGAAACTTATTAAAAACGAGCCAGGCGTAAACCTGTCATCATCGTTGATATTCTACTAGGTGTTGTTAATTCGATAATAATCCTTACTTTAAATATGTAGACGTTCACTAAGAATGAATTAGTTGTTCACGCCTGCACGCAATGTACACCACAACGCAACAATCAAATAATTGCTTTTTACATTACAACAGTCGACTATGCTAGTAAATAGTTTGGTGTGAACCTTACGTTTACGTTAATATGGAACGGAAATATTGTTTTACGCTACAAGAGATAATGTGCCAAGGCATTTTCTTCTTATTTTTTAGAGATACTAGGCTTTATTTGGCGCGCACTTATTTTGCAAACAAGCGTGCATGTGTTACCTATCGGCGCGCTGTCGGCTGTGATCGGCCGGCAAGCGATTCAATTAACTACACGATTCAAAGAGCCGACTGAGCTATTGCGCGTTGGACTATTAACTAAAGCAGGCTGTAAACGCTCAAACAATTTCTCACATTTTACGTGTTTGGCAAATTACTTGATAATCTACGGTCATGTTTGACGTGTTTTTCAAGCAAACTACGTGTTTGACTGTATGTTTGAAAGATTTTTGATTGACGACGTGTTTGTCATATGTGTTTGAAGGTGTACAGTCATGTTTGTCAAACAAACTTGCCATTTTGTCGCGACCGCAGCTGCGACATGCGGTTAGTTGTTACTCACCTGAACGTCGGAGCGTCACTTCACGGCGAAAACTGCTTTGAAAGTGAAGTCTTGTTTGACAAATTTGTTGGTACGTGTGCGTTGATGTTTGATAAAAACGTACAAACAAAACGTAAAGTTTGACAAACATGTTTGAACGTTTACAGCCTGCTTAAGCGACTGAGCTAATTGAGAGCTATATAAAAATTAAAGTGCTAGGTCATCTGTATCTTTAATTCAGGAGCTACCCAAGTCTACTTAGAAGGCTTGACAAGTTTTTGAGTAATAGTCGATCAACTTGTAAAATTAAGAGAAGTGTTTACAAGCGTGGTGCGGATATATCAGTCATTGACGTTAAAAAAGTAAAATGTTCATAGTATGAAACAATAGAAGCCTTCTACTTAGTCCGCATTATTGTGATGGGCATCTTCGGGACCCAACATTGCGCGCGGCCCGACACGCACTTTACCAATTTATTTTGAAAATCTGTAGGACTTCATAAAAATAACTCCTTTTTGATTCATCATTTAAATAGAGGCGTAGGTAGGTATGATTTCACATACCCAGAATATATCTGCGACCTTGATACCTACTGGAAATATCTTTTTTGACTCGCATTGAAACTTTTAACCAGTAAAGCTGTACCTAAGCATTCATGAGTTGTGAGCAAAATAATCTGCTTAAACCAATACATTAAGAATTAAAAAATATTTATATAACCCATTTTTCACTAAATAACACACAAATATATTTATATTCTTTCAATTTATTAAGTAGACTATTAAACACAATTAAATAACATAAAACATTAAAAATATCTAACTAATATTTATAATAATTAGATATCCTTTTTTTTTCGACAATCATCTCGAAGCGAAGATTTGATACAGAAACCCGGTCCGATCCAAAGGAGGCATATAACTGTAGGTCGATGACATTATTAAAGAAGTAATAAATTATATATATTTATAAAAATAGAAGTATTATCGTATTTTAAAATGCTCTTATATTTCCCTAAAGGAAAATGAAGAGAGTCCATAGATAGTTGGCCTCAAAAGATACGCATGTTGTTAGATGCTTGTCGTGTTGTTATTCATTATTTAATTCTTCTGAAATGTAAGCTGTACCTCGGACTCTTTTTATAATGCTAAAATTCGCGAAAAACTTGGATTACGATTACTAGAATTTACAATTATTACATACAATTTTAAGCCATTCCGTCGCAATATGTGGTCAACAATTCAAATGTGTATATGATACCTAAATATTTAACAATCCCATAATATTTTGTAGTATATAGTTTAAAAATCTTGCCCATTAGTGCACTATTTTGTAAAAAATACAATCAAGAAAAAATCCAACTTGTTAGTATACGCATCGTGTAATTTTTTTGTTGTCATAGTTTTTACTCTTAATTGACTTTAAATAAAATGGTTGCAAATACATGATTCGACTTAATGTGTGAAAGGTTTAGATAATAGTAAGATAATTATTAGTCTAGTAAAAAGTTTAATGAAACCATGATCTGACCAGTTTTGGCGCAATGAGTAAAAATGTGTTCATTAATACTTAAATAATGATATTATGAAAGAAATTTTGATTTAAATTTAGGGGAAGGGGATGAAAAAAATAAAAAAGGGTTGAAAAATGCCTTTTTTAAAAATAACTTAATAACGGTAGGAAATAGAAAAAAATAAAACAATAAATTTGTAATAAAATATGTAAAAATATATAAATATGGGAAAACATATGTATTAGTGTTAGTACATACTTATGTGATGCGCGCGCTGCATGGTACAGGGCCGTAATAATTCTGGTAAGTTTTTGTAATTAATTACAAAATAAATTCAATTTTTATTTTTTGTAGCTAAACTAAAGCAGATAACAAAAAAAATGAAGAGGAACTTTTTTGTGTAGAATTTTTTCCTCTACAACTTTTACTTGAAACTTTTAAGTTTTATTTGATAACAATAAATTAGTAAAGTTTGGTTTTCAATCAAAATATTTTTTATATGGGCGCAACAAAAACAACAAAAATCCGAAAACAAACTAGTAATTTTCGTTAAGTTTGATGACTTAATTTGCCACACTAAGTTGGGTACTTTTTCTCAGTACATAGTTTACTTTTCGTTACGGATATTCGAATATATAAACTAGTAGTATATAATGAAATTTGTATCAAAAGAAATGGGAAGACGCAATACATACATATTTACCTCTCTCTCTCTTTTTCAAATTCGAATGAGTTACAAGGTTATTTGATAATTTTAATGTCTTCTACAATCGAATTATTCGAATAATGTCATTAACAATCGCCCATCTTTAACGTGCAGTAGTCAAGGAGTTAGTGTGAACAGTTGTGCGTTCGGTCATGTTTTGTGTATCACAACGATGTCTGAGTGCTAAGTGTGAGTTTTTCTTTTCGCATTCGATCGTGAGCGCGTTTGGAGTTTACTAGGAATTTGTTTGTGATTTGTACAGCGCCATCTAGTGGTAAACGTGAGAAACCAGTTTACCACTAGGTGGCGCTGTACAAATCACATACAAATTTCTAGTAAACTCGAAACGCGCTCACGATCGAATGCGAAAAGAAAAACTCACACTTAGCACTCTGATAGCTTCAATAAAACGAGAACTGCCGAAACGACTTATAGAGGACGTAGATGAGGATAATGAAATAATTTTAAAAAACGTCTTTATACGTTTTAAGTCGAGAATCTCAACGTGGCGTGCTTTTAGCAATCGATGCAGCCAAAAAGTCATTTAATTAGTAAATGAAACAGTTCGGTAACCTTTGTTGTAGACGCTAGACATTATAACATAGTTTATAGTATACACTCATCGCTCAGCCTCCGCGTGTTAGTGCTCGCTTTATGGCGTTGTGATGAGTCACACGCTATCTTGGCTGACTCACGCGATTATTACACGTTATAATATAGTCTATTACGTAGCGCGCTAGAATATAGTTTGTAGTCTATAACGCGCTATCGTAAAATAGTTGATTTGTACAATACTAGTCGCGACCGACGAGTCGCGGCTGCTGGAATCCGAATGCTACCTTCAGCAGGCTTAAGGTAGCATTCGGATTACGGTAGTGTCTTGCAATTATCTCATGCGCTCATATCTTCGGGACGATACACGCCGGTGCGGCCGAAGCATTATACACTGTTAATCTGTCATTGCCTTTATATGAATATTTTAAATTAACAATGTTTTTTTATTTCTAATTGATTTGTGATATAATACCTGGATCGCGCCTGCAGTAAGCCTATTTATAATTTTACAAATTTTAAATAGGCTTGCAAATTGTAAATATTATATTTTGTAAATAGGAAGAAAGAAATTAATAACAAGTAGTTACTGGAGTAGAATTTATGACCTAGCGTAAAATTTAATTTTACATTTTAAAGCTTGGAAGCTAGGTACTTCACGTATGTACCTAATTTATTGTCAAAAATATAATTTTGTTCTAAATTAGATATACTAGACATGTACTGGCTGATTTTCTTTCGACCTGAAACAAAAGAAGATTTTATTAATACTCACACACATGTATATGTCGCAAGCAAATTCTATAATTTGTATACAAATGGCGTCGTCAGATTACAAAGATAAATATGTTTTAGAAAATGCCTCACGCCGAATGTAAAATGTCGTCATTATATAATACTAGCTGCAACGAGCAGCCCGCTGCGTTATAAAAGTTTCTGGCGAATCCCGAGGGATCACCTAAAAATTGCCCTATGTGCTATTTTTATATTTTCATCTTCTATCTGTGTGCCAAATTTCATTCAAACCCGTTCAGTAGTTTTTTTGTGATTACTCAATCACAAAAAAACTACTAACTACTAACAAAAATCCATCCATCCAAACATCCAAACTTTCGCATTTATTGGCATTTACCACCGCCACGCCCTTAACTAGTTGCCGCAGCATATTGTTAAATTAGTTGTTATGTAAATGGGTCGGTTATTCAAAACTAAAACCGCAGCTGCTGCTGTTAGCCTGCCCTTAGAACCCAGCCCTAAAAAAGGAGCTCCGTCAACCGTCAGCGACATCGAACTTTAAATAGTTGATATTGATGCAATTTATGTCATCAACAATTTGCCATCGGTAATTTGTATTACGTTTACAAAATAACGACGCCGTTTGTATAACGACGAAATATACAAACTGACTGCAACATAATCTATATATATATATATATATATATATATATATATATATATATATATATATATATATATATATATATATATATATATATATATATATATATAAATCAATTCCTATTTTCCTTGGTCACGACATCACACCTGAATGGCTGGATCAATTTCGGTAATTTTTTTTGTTGTGTTTGTAATTGTAAGGAGAATGTTCTTATAAAAGAAAATATTAAGAAAATTGCGCAAAAAATTAGAAAATTCAAGAATACTTCCATATAAAGCTTAATGCCATTTTGGCTGCGTGGAAGGACAATCCCGTAGACTTATATAAATTACGTGTCACGTTGTTTGTCCGCTATGGATTCCTAATATGTAAGGCAAAACAACGTATGTCGGGTCAGCTAGTATATTATATTATCGTTAAATATACAGTGTCGCGATGTGTTAGGGGCATTTGTATAATAGTGACGGAGAGTAAGAGGGGATTTTTGCATTTAGTCGAGCGCGTCAGATTAACATAGGGGAAGTTCCTCCCACTCACTGTTGAGTTTCTCCACCAAATATAAAACCTTTGGTAAAAAAAGAGAATTCCAATAACATTGGCTTGTGGAAACCAACCGCCCCGTTGGTCGAGTGGTTAGAGACCCTGACTACGCAATCAACGAGGCTCGGGATCGATCCCCGACGGGGACAGGCATTTGTGTGATGAGCATAAATGTTTGTATTTCCGGGTTTGGGTGTTTATTATATATATTCTAGTATTTATATATGTATTTCTATGTATTAGTATCGTTGACTAACACCCATAATACAAGCAAATAATTTGCTTACTTTGGGGTTAGATCAGTAAGTGTAATTTGTCCCGTGAATTATTATTATTATTATTTAAATTGTCCGGGATAGCACATAGGTTACTTTTTATCCCTGAAAAATTATCTGATCCCACGGGATTCGCCAAAACTTTTATAACCCAGCGGGCTGCACGCTGCAGCTAGTAATATTAAAGATGTGAAAGTAATATTGGATGTTTAGATGGATGGATGTTTGGATGGATGTTTGTTACTCATTCACGCAAAAACTACTGAACTAATTTGCATGAAATTTCGCACACAGGTAGACGATGACCTGGAAAAGCAGATAGGCTTTACTACTACTTTTTATTTCGCAAAAATCGTTCCTGTGGGATTCACCAAATACTTATAATTTAGCTGGCTGCATGCTGTAGCTAGTAAGTAAAATAAGGAGACCTATTGTTAAGCATGTCTTGTATCTCGTCGAAGGTTTTGCCCTTGGTTTCTGGTAGCATCGGGCTAACGGAGAACACGAAGCCAAGTCCGCAGCACACAGCCAAGATCCAGAACGCTGTGTAGATGCCGTACGATGCTGCTACTTCACGAAAGAACCTGAAATAAAAATACATCTTCATAATGATCCCCTTGCAGGATAAACGAAGTTGACTTAAGTATCAAGTAATCTGATAAAAAATAGATTATTATTTCCATGTATTCTATACTTGCATCCCGTGTTGGTTCCGAGCTCCTTTGAAGAATAGACCAACTGCCGTTCTGCCAGACAGGTCGTAAAAGGCGACCGATTGGCTATACGAGTCACTACCGTCGTGACTACTAGGTGGGAGAGTTCTGCATTGTCTCGCCCGGGTCTGGTACCACCGCCTTACCTATTCCTGACGCAATAGCGTCAGTGCTTGTCACTGTCGTGTTCCGGTTTGGAGAGTAAGGTAGCCGGTAAACTTATGCATGTGGCATTAGACCTTGCCGCAAGATAGCACCGCACCATTACCACCTTTGGTGTCTATAGGCGATGGTTGACTCTTTCCATCAGGAGACTTATCTGCTTGTTTGCTATCTTATGATATAAAAAAAAAAACGTTCCATTATCGGAACTACGTAAAATTCCATTACAATTTATAATGCACTTGTACTCTAAATTCACTTCACATAATATATACTTTTTGTGTGACACTCGCGGACCGGGTTCGTAATGTCGAAGTGAGAGAGAGGTTAGGTTTGAAAGAAAGTGTCGGTGTAAAGATGAGAAAGGGCATGCTCCGTTGGTTCGGACATGTAGAAAGAATGGCAGATGAAAGGTTAACAAAACAGATATACAACGCGAATGTGGAAGGATGTAGGTACCGGGGAAGACCAAGACTGACATACCACGATCAGATTGATCGAGTACTGTCCGAAGGTGGTGTCAAGAGTCTTCGCAACCGGCGTGTGTGTATGAAGAGAGTGATGAATGTGGAAGAAGCGAGACAAGCCTGCAAGGATCGTGATGTATGGCACTCGGTTCTCTCTGCCTACCCCGTAAGGGATCTGGCGTGAAGATATGTATGTATGTATGTATGTATATCATTCAACCGGCTTAACTTTATAAGCATCTTCAGGATGTTATATACTATATAAAATACTAATACCTACGTGTTGGTCCGGGCGCCGGAATGGGCCAACAGCTGCCGTTAAGCCAAGTAAAAAAGGTCGTAAAAGTGACCGATTGACTGTACGTGTTACTGTCATCGTGGCTACTAGGTGGTAGAGTTCCGAAAGGTCTCGCCCGGGTATTTGGTACTACCGCCTTATCTATTCCTGTAGTAATAGCGTCAATGCTTGTCGTTGTCGTGTTCCGGTTTGGAAGGTAAGGTAGTCGGTAGATTTTTGCACGAGGCATTGCCATATGAATAGCAACGCATCATTAATATCTTTGGTCTATAAGCGGCGATTATTTTTTGTTCCGTCAGGAGAGAGTCCTCTGCTTGTTTGGGCCATCCATAATTTACGTCACACATTAAGGGGGAGGGAGAGGTCGATGAAGTGTGATATTGTGTGACAAGGGGTGGTAAGGGGTCCCAAATTTTTTGACATCACATTTTTTTCAAAATATAATATTTTATATCTAAAATACTACAACACTAAATTAAAAAAAAACAATCGAATGAGATCATTATTCCAATGCAAAATTGTAAAACATGTGACATCACACTAGGTGGGGGGTCTCACAAATGTGACCAGCTGTGACAAAGACGGGGGAGGGGTCAAAAATCATGAAATTCGTGTGACGTAATTTATGGATGGCCCCCTTATGAGTATGAAAAAAAAATTGTAGTGTGTGCCTTTCCTACGTATAGCGTTTTCTCCGCAACAAGGGAGGTGTAAATCTACGCTAGTTTTACAACGATTGTTACCAGAGCAATTTGGTGCACCGCACCGATTGTATCGATACACACGCGCGTTTGCATCCCGTCTGTTTAGCGACAAGCGCGTTTGTATCGATTCAAACGCGTGTTTGATTTTATACATATGTGCAAAGGTTGCGTCTGACTCACGTGCGTACCTTGACGATATCACTACAAACGCGCGTCAACAGCGCGTTTAAAAAACGTGGTGTGCACAGTCCCTAAATCTTATATTATTTAGGTGACTTTTTATTAATTTGTTACTAAATTTATTAAAACTATATTTAGAGGAAAATATGTAAAGTCTTATAGAAATCGTATCTACGTTATAATAGGTATAATTCGCAATAGACGCATTGACTGGTAAAAGACTTTACATGCTGAAGGAGGATGTTCAGTACTTGACTGTGATACCAAATATGTAAAAAATATGTACTTAAATTTTGACCTAATCTATACATACAAATAAATAAAATTGGAGTGTCTGTTTGTTATATTAAAATAACCGCTTTTTACTAAATGCATATGGATGTATACACGGTACATATACCACTACCAATAACATTTTTTACAATTTTTGTCTGTATGTCTGTCTGTTTGTTCCGGCTAGTCTCTGGAAGGGCTAGACCGATTTTGAGGGAACTTCCACTGGCAGATAGCTGATGTGACAGGAAGTAGCTTAGGCTACTATTTTTTCGAAATTTTTCCACGCGGAAGAAGTCGCGGGCTCAGCTAGCTATCTAATAAAAAATGTTCATCCGCGCATAGGTATCGCAGTTAGTTTGCTGTTAAACGGTGATTTGCCGAACTCGTGACTAGACTCATGCTTGCACAGACACGGCTTTTGTTTCATACTCTTTGAATATTACCACACTAATTTCGTTGAGGTATTTAAGCATTGTAGTAAAGCAATGTTCTCTTTTTATATTACTTTTATTGGTTACTAGCGACCCGCCCGCGGTTTCACCCGCGCAGCTTTTGTTCCCCTTGGAATATCGGAAAGGTTTATACACCAAAACCTTCCTCAAGAATCAATCTATCTATTAAAAAAAACTGCATCAAAATCCGTTGCGTAGTTTTAAAGATTTAAGCATACATAGGGACATAAGGACATAGGGACAGACAGAGAAAGCGACTTTGTTTTATACTATGTAATGATACAGTGTGTGCAGAAAACTCTGTCCAATCGTCAAAGGCATTATTGTGTAGCTTAATACAAACATATTTGCATCATTATATTATGGATATAGAATAAATTGATACATCAATTTTCAAAATATTTGCTTGATTTAAGGAGAACTTGCTCAATTTTAGTACTAAAATTTTCTTTACACTTTAAAGTTTTCTTTACACCCTGTATATGACGATTAACTGTCGTGTCTAATAATATGCACAGTATTTACCAGTCAATCTGTATACTATATGCAAATTATCACAGATGGTAATTATCGAATCAACTTGAAGACTTGTTTTTGAAACATATTGACTGACCTGGTCCACACGAAGCCTGCCAGCCAGCACATGAAAGAGGCGATGCCGCTGGCCAGGCATTTCGTCTTCACGGGGAACATCTCCGCCACCAGGATCCAGGGCACCGGCCCCACGCCTGACAACATCACCAGTTAAAAATCACGATACCGACCGAATATCGATTGTTCCAAATTATTTACTTTGCTTTTCTATTTAGGAATCCGTTTATATACAAAAAATAGGATATGAAATATATATATATATATATATACAGCCGGTCGAAATTCGACCGGGTGCCGAAATTCTATTTCACATTGAACAGTGTGGTGTCGCGACGATTATTTTTGTTGAGTGTATACAGGTTTTTTGTAAATAATAATAAAGGGAACTTCGTTCCATCCGGGTGTCCCTTGACACCTCTCAAGTTTTTTTATATCAATTTTCAATCAATATCAATTTGTTATATATATATATATATATATATATATATATATATATATATATATATATATATATATATATATATATATATATATATATATATATACATATATATATATATATATATATATATATATATATATATATATATATATATATATATATATTTGTCTACTGTAGTTGACATGCCCTTTTAGGATAAATAGTTTGGATTTCGTGCACGAAAAAAGAGAGAATACATGATTAAGAGCAAATGTCAAAACGCCTTAAATGCTGTCACTTTAACCGACTGATTTAAAATGATTTAAGCATTTTGGTGCAAGCCGCCCTAAGAAGAATTAATATTTCGCTAATTCTAATAAGTATACAGCCATGCAACGACAAACGATTTCTCGTGGTATGCAGCCATGCAACAACAAACGATTTCTCGTGATAGTTCTAACTTGTCGAATATCTTTCCTTTCGCGTGCAACATACTGCACGCTGTTTACCCTAAGCGGGACGCTTGCACCACAGTATAAATATGTAAGCAGTACGGAAACTACCTATAAACGTTCGAAACGGCTCACTCACACAAACATGCGCATCGACGAGACCTCAAATTGGTTGTCGCGGTGCTGTCAGTAAGTAGTGAGTGTCAATCAAAACAAATCACATACAAATTCCTAGTAAACTCGAAACGCGCTCACGATCGAATGCGAAAAGAAAAACTCACACTTAGCACTCAGCTAATATGTGGCGAAGGTGATCACCATTCACCACGCCAACCGACAAACTGATGATGCGTTAGAACGCGAAACCGGTTGGTTTAATTACATAAAAATCGAGTAAAACAGTACATGCGACTTTAATATAATATATATCCAAGCTAACATAGACTTTTACTAAATGCCGACGATATTCAGTGTTCAAAGACAAACTGATGATTTGTGATGAACTGGGGTGTTTATATACATACATTCGGTTTACCCTGCCTGCCCCGCAAGGGGACCAGGCATGATGACTACTAATAATAATATATTTAATAAATAATATAATAATAATTAATTAATCGAGTATTCTTGCTCTTTTAGCCTGAAACACAGGATTTCCTAGTTCAAGCACACGTCATGTCATAAAGACCTAAGAAAGCGTTGTCGTTATAGATTTTACTCTACTTATGTAAGTTTCTGAAATAAACATTTATTATTATTATTATATAATACTGGTCGTACTCACTAAGTACTTACTTGGCAAGTTTTTTTTATGGAATAGGGGAGCAAAGGGGGAAAAGGGGCAAGAGGGTCACCTGATGGTAAGTGATCACCGCCGCCCATGAACACTGCAACTCCTGCAACACCGGAGGTACTGCAGGTGCGTTGCCGGCCTCTAAGGAATGAATACGCTCTTTTCTTGAAGGCTCCTAAGTCGTATCGATTCGGAAACACATCCGCTGGTAATTGATTCGACAGAGCCGTCGTGCGAGGCAAAAAATGTCTTGAAAATCGCACTGTAGTGGACTTGCAGACATCCAAATGGTGAGGATGGAATTTAGAATTTTGGCGTGATGTCCGATGGTGGAAATCAGCGGGTGGTATCAAGTATTTATTTTACTTACCGAGCATTTGTTAGGTATAGTAAAAAGCTCACCCAGAGTAAATAATATCATGTAGACGATGAGACACAGCAGCGGTATGAAGGCGTACGACTCCACGTTGTACTTGTAATGGGAGTCCAGCAGAGCGTACACTCCGATCAGGCCCTGAATGTAACTTTGGATGAAAATAACTTATACGCTAGACATGTAGAAACAGTTGATTAAGGCTTTTGTTTGGAAATGAACATTTTCTGTTTCGATACAATATGGAGGTATTATATTTTCCCGTATTGATCTAAACCTTGTTCAGAAATATAGAAGAATACCCTTGTAGCCAGGCATGTTGTAAAAGGCGACAGAAGGTTAATAATTGTCTAATAGAGTTCTGTAACGGCACAAAGGGTTGGGTTCTATCACGGATTAAATGGATACGCCTGTCAAGACAATTTTTCAGTTTGTCAGCGTAGAGTAGCTTACTAATTACTTATGAAATAAAATCATTTCAAATATATATATGTATATATATATATATATATATATATATATATATATACATATATATATATATATATATATATATATATATATATATATATATATATATATATATATATATATATATATGTATATATTTATAGATATATTGTAAAGACATTAAATTTATTAAAATAAACATTACATACAGCACTTTTAGAGAACCGACTGCCATATATCACGATCCTTGCAGGCTTGTCTCGCTTCCTTCACATTCATCTCTTGACATCACCTTCGGACAGTACTCGATCAATCTGATCATGGTGTGTCAGTCTTGGTCTTCCCCGGTATCTACATCCTTCCACATTCGCATTGTATATCTGTTTTGTTAACCTTTCGCCTACCATTCTTTCTACACGTCCGCGTCCGAACCAACGGAGCATACCCTTTCTCATCTTTACACCGACACTTTCTTGTAAGCCTAACCTCTCTCTCACTTCCACATTACGAACACGGTCCGCGAGTGTTACACCACATATTTTTCGTAGCGATCTCATTTCAACCGAGTCGATTCTATTTTCATGCCCTTTCTGATATACCCAACTCCCACTTCGATTCGGATAAGCACATAATTACGTAGGGCCCGTCTAGGGCACCCTGACTTAAAATTGTGCTATTAAGTAATCTCCCTAACGCTCCATTCACTCTGTTCCCTGCACACACTCTTCTTTGTCGCTGTCGCTGATGTTACAGCGATGTACCTTCCATCCCTGTTAAAAGCACATCCAAGATATACAAACTCATCCACTTGTTCCAGCACTACATCATCGACCACAACTCTTACATCCGTTCTAGTTGCTTCTCTTTCAAATACTAAACCTTTAAATTTCTTCGCATTCTCTTACAATCAAGCCCATTCTCTACAATCATCATTCATAACAGCTCAAAATGTAACATAGGTACTTTTTTTTGACATACTAAACTCTGTTGTTAAACTCAGAAAAGTTTTTTTTATAGTCGAATTTCGACCTGAGGGCGATCGTTAATATGATTATTTCTACTAAACAAAGCTTTTGACGATCGGATAGTGTTTTTTGTAACGATAGAACACGCTCGCGCACAGATATCTTATCACACCATCGTTATCACATTTTTTATCACGCAGCATACACGTGAGCTAGTACATTTTTTATCACGCAGCATACACGTGAGTAGTATATAAGTTTAATGTAAATCCCAGTAAATTACAGTTAATAAAACACATTTATCACCCGATGTGTGACTGTCATTTAGTCGACGTAATATTTTTGTTACACATCGTATTGTATTTTAAAACTTTCCTCACCAGGAATATGCAGAGTCCCAACGAAGTAGTCCACATGAGCAACTTTCTGCCCAGTCTATCCACCACCAGCGGAGTTATACAGCTGGTCACCACCTGAAGGAATGGAGTTTATTTAGTATTTACCACAGAATCAGAGAGCAATTATATTTAATTTTAATTGTTTATATATTTAATGACAAGTTATATTTATTTTTAATAAGGCGATAAGACCGTCTTTGTGTACTAAAAGTTTTTGAAATTATTTTTCCTGTGAGTTTGTACGCAATAAAGATTTATCATTTATTCATTCATTCATTCTTGAAATGTTGCCTAACATTATAACACATCAGTGAAAGACACTGATGTTTTTGCGTTTTGACAGAATTGGGTAAAGTAGTAGATTTGGACTAGATATTGCAGAACTACCAGCTTGTTAAGGCAGGAAAAAAGACGGGCTAATGTTAGGCTCATGTTTTTAGGGTTCCGTAGTGTATAAAGAACCATTATAGTTTCGCCATGCCCATCCATCCGTTCATCTGTTCGCGGCTTAGCTCAGAGACTCTTAGTACTAGAAAGCTAAAATTTGGCATAACATATTGAAAAAAAGTTTTTTTGCAGGAGAAAGCGTCGATGGATATGTCTTTAATACGGGTTTGAGATTAAGAGATCCGTTTTTTAAAGTACTAATTTTTGTTGGTTAAGTGTTGATTACTGCCAGCAAAATGGTTGTTTCTATCAATCTATCTAAGACTATCACAGCTAAGGGGCCATCCATAAATTACGTCACATGTTAAGGAGGAGGGAGGGGATTAACGAAGTATGACATTATGTGACAAGTGGTAGGTGGACTCCCTAATTTTGTGACATCACATTTTTTCATAATATAATATTTTATATCTAAGTATTGCAACTAAATTTAAAAAGCTACCTGCATAAATAAAAAATCGAATGAGATCATTATTTTAATGTAAAATTGTAAAATATATGACATCACACTAGGTATGGGGATGTTACAAATGTGACCAGCTGTGACAAGGACGGGGAAGGGGTCAGAAAATCACAAAATTCGTCTGACGTAATTTATGGATGGCCCCTAAGTAGGCTACACAAGTTACGAGTAATAGTCGACTAACTTACAAAATGTGCAAAGTAAAAGTAGATATATTCGTCATTGGCGTAACAACATAAGGTTAAATGTTATGTGTAAACAATGAGAAAGCCCTATTCTTAGTCCGCATTGCTATGTTAGACAACTACAAAACCTTACTTTACATGTGGCTCGACACGCACTAGCCCGGCTTTTATTCATAACATATTAAGGCGAGGCATCGCGCGAAATGGTAAAAAAGTGGTTTGCTTTATCACGTTTTTTTGTATTGATTGTTAAATAGGTACCAATTTTACAAATTACACGATATACCTGAAGATATTATCTAAAAAATTTGCTAACTTATTACACGATAGAATGTACTTTACTCGATCATCTAAAATTCTGAAAACAGGCTAAAATAATCTCTAAAACAAATAATTTGTTAATATTATTTCTAATCTTTCACATGATTTTTATATGGTGAAATTTAGTTGTAAATACAAAAAAGAATGTGCTAAATTTTGTGTTTTCAGCTGATGTTCTATAATTTATTTATCCGAAAATTAACACGTTTCCCAGCGGTTTCAGAACATACCGCGCCACCCATTTTCTATAGAATTGACGCGCGTCGAAATACCTCGCCTTAAGCTCGACTCTTATAGTAGGGGAACCCAAGAGGGGATTTTGGGATTTACTCAAGCATGTCAGATTAACATAGGGGAAGTGCCTCGCATGCTGTTGAGGCTTTCCACAGCATATAAGCCCTTTATATAGAGGGCTATATAAAGGGCTTATATAAAAACAAAATTAAAATATTTTTGGCTCGTGGAATTTGTCAGATTATATTTTTTTTGCTATTCTTTCATCATTTCCTCGATAATAGAAGAAAATTCAGACGCGCTCGATAGTGTCAAGATAACGTTATCTTTACAACTTTGTGACCCCCCACTCCCTTACGGTACACTTAAATCGTCAGATTTTCTGAATTTTAGCTGGCAAATCCCATCCTATCAAGTCCAAGCCCATCATAGCCTAATCTGACTTGCTTCAGTGTTTCTATGTCCATTTTTTCAAACATTTTTTTTATCTGTAGATTTTCCCCACCATTGAAATTAAAAACATTACAATATAACCTTTTATTTTTCCAGTAATTTAATCTAGAAAATCTAATAGGTCTCTACGACGCTCGATTTAATATCTCGGGCCCATTTAATATCTTGGGCTCCCTTACCTTAGTTTTTTAAGCGCAGTAAAACTGCAGCACCGACTTCTAATTTCCTGTATCTCTGGAACCCTGCATCAGATCTTCACCAAATTGAAATAAGAACACACGGCCAGTATACCTCTACCCTACCCTCTCGATCAAACAAAGAATTTTCAAAATCGGTACATAAATGACTGAGATCTGAGGTAGCAAACATATAAAAACATATTGCCGAATTGATAACCTAGCCGCCTTTTGAAATGTCCATTGAAGAAAAGCTCTTACGGAGACTGGCGACAAAAATGGAAACTCAAATAATACCCTAAGTTGTTCTTCATGGTGGTCCGGCCCTTTGACTAATAGACCATTTGCTGGTCTGCCAAGCAGTTCGTAAGGGCCATCCATAAATTACGTCACACGTTAAGGGAGAGGGAGAGGGTCGAAGAAGTGTGACATTGTGTGACAAAGGGTAGGGAGGGGTCCCAAATTTTGGGACATCACATTTATTTAAATAGACCTGTGTAGATAAACAATAATCGAAGATGATTTTTCTAATGTATAATTATAAATTAAGTGACATCACACTAGGTAGGAGGGAGGTCTCAAAAATGTGACCAGCTGTGACAAGGACGGGGGAGGGGTCAAGAAATCATTAAATTCGTGTGACGTAATTTTTTGTATGACCCCTAAGATGCGAATGATTGACAATGCGAGTCCCAACTATCGTAGCTACTGGATGGTAGAGTTTTATATTGTCTCGCTCGGGTCTGGTACCATCGCGGCATTTAATATTCCTGCCGCAATAACGTCAGTGCTTGTCACTGTTGTGTTCCATGAGAATTTCAACCCCGTTACACGAATAGTAACTCACTATTATCATATTTAGTATCTAAAAAATAATGAAAAAAAATACTGATGTATATTTTTCATAATACATATAAGGTATACTTCGACTTGTAATAAATAAAAATATCCGTACTTGCACCACTCCCATGATGATGGTCCCGTCCGCGGCGGACATGCGCGTGCCCACCTTCTCCAGCAGCTCCTCCATGTAGAACAGCAGCACGTCGATACCCGACAGCTGCAACAGCATCGCCAGGAACACACAGATTCCTGGACAATAACAGACAATTTTTTTACATCATAAGGTAGCAAACAAGCAGATGGGTCTCTTGACGGAAAGAGTTAATCATCGCCTATAGACACCAAAGGTGTTAATGGTGCGTTGCTATCTTGTGGCGATGTCTAATCCCACATGCATAAGTGTACCGGCTACCTTACCCTCCAAACCGGAAAACGTCAATGACAAGCACTGATGCTATTGCGGCAGGAATAGGAGGAACACATTTTTTTTAATTACCTGACACAGGAATCGAACTCGGGACCTCATGTGGTCAACTCCGACACCCGACCACTAGACCACAGAGGCGACTAGGTGTATACATATTGTATATTGTATGTGAATCCCAGGAAAATAATGAATAATATACTGGTGAACAAATTACATGAATTGTTCTTCTAAGACACGAATTAATTTAACTGCAAAGTAAGCAAATTTTTTTGCTTGTGTTATGGATGTAAGCTAACAGAAAGTTACGTAGAAACATACGCATTAAGACTGCAACATACATTATTAAAACCCAAATCCAGAAATACAATCATCTATGCTCATTACACAAATACTGTCGGGAATTGAACCCAAGCCCATCGATTCGTAGCTATGTTCACTAACCGCTCTACTAACGGGGCGGTCAAAATGATATTATAAAAACGGAGTACTTGTTTGTTTTATGCAATAACTTACCTAACGCCTTAACATTTCCTTTAGTAGCCCACAAGTCCTTGATGCTCGGCTTCACTCTGAACTCTCTGGCTACCACCGCCTGTAGTCCTTCTAATTCAGCCTTAACACCATCTTTCGTTTTTCCTCGCAGTTTCTGCAGTACCTCTGATGCCTCCTCAATATTACCTAGGGAAACAAAGTTAAATACTCTTTGATCTCGGCACTTGACCAATGACCACGTCCCCTCCCAACAACACCTCGTTTCCTTAGCGGTGGCATGCCTTTGATGACGTAGCTGCTTTGTCTAGTGATGGGACTTGAGTGACTTTTTTCACTCGAGTCACTCGCCAGTGAAAACTAATTCATTCGAGTGCCACTCGAGGAAAGATAATACTCGAGTGATTTAATTTCACACGAGTCACTCGCCAGTCAAAACCGAGTCATTCGAGTGAAGATGAGACTCGAGTGTCTTTTTTTCACTCGAGTGAAGGATATGAATCGATTTGCTGGAGTAAAGATGTATTTTTTTTGTAGTAGGTAAATAAAATACAAAAATAAGTAAAATATTTATAAATCAATCAAATCAAATCTTTAATTTTTGCTATCTTCTTTTATGGCTTATATTCACCTTTATATTATTACATAAATTTAAAAATACTTAGTCTTTAGTAGGTACCTATTTTTAACATCATTTTTTGGCTTTCGCATTACTTTAACAACGTAGCCAGGTATTATAAAAATAATAAAATGCAATATTTTACTATATTAGTCGTCGTCCTGCACAGATTTATACTGAATTTCAAATGGAAGATACACCGGCTAAGCCTGTCAAAACCCGTCATTACTTGAATTTCTCACTCGAATCGATATAGGCCACTCAAGTGGCCCGAGTCGTTCGAGTTGACTTGAGTCCGAGTTATTATATATTTTACTCGAGTGCGAGTAGAACAAAAGCTACTTGAATGACTCGAGTGAAATACGGCTCAAATCCCATCACTAGCCTTGACGCGGAGGCCGCTACGACTTCAAAGTGCAGTGTTTTAACTAAGACGCATCGAACCGATTGAACCGATTTTGAAAACATTTTTTTTTATTTGAGAGGGTATACTTCCCGTACGGTCCCATTTTAATTTGTTGAAGATCTGATGCAGGAAATGAGAACCCGGTTGCTGCAGTGTTACTGATCGTAATAAGCCACAAAATAATAACTGACGATTAGACAGTTTTTGTTAAACATTTATTTAATAATACTGGTTCAATGTAAACAATCTATACAATTATACATTACATATTATAGATTATACATACATACATATACATAATATATACATACATACAATTAAATAAAATTCGAGTGTCTGTAATATTAAAATAACCGCTTTTTATTAAATGCTTATGGATGTATAAACGTTACATATATAAAAATAACATTTTTTACAAATTTTTGTCTGTCTGTCTGTTTGTTCTCTGTAATTGCTTGACCGACTTTGACGGGATTTACACTGGAAGATAGTTGATGTATTAAGAAATGATTTAGGCTATTTTTATTTTAGAATCTTTTCCACGCGAACGAAGTCGCGGGCACAGGAAGTCTATATAGAAGGAAAAGCAAGTGTTTTCATATAGTTACAAATGTAAATTTTCAACCCATTATTTAAGACATGTAGATTGTAGATATCAACATAAAATATAGTATTCTCAGAATTTTCAAAAGTGTGGTCGCCTTTTTTTGCGAAAAATTATGAAAAAAAAGTATTTCCTTTACCTTTATAAACTAAGAAGAATGGCGTCTCCGGTATAAACCAAGTGAAGGGCACGTAGAACAGAGACAGGATGCCCCCGGTGGCCGTGAGGCCCCAGTACGTGGAGAAGGGCCCGATGGCGTACGCCAGTAGGAACCCTACGTTGATGAACAGCAGGAAGAACGCGCTCAGAGCGCCACGGATTTTATCCTGAAACAAATATGAAATAAAAATATTTTTTTAAGTCCTTATTTATTTCATAGAATAGCAAACAGATGGTTATCCTGGTGGAAACAGATAACCATCGCCTATAGACACCAAAGATGTTAATGGTGCGTGGCTATCCATGTAGCGGATTAGGAATACAACGCGATAAGTTGGGATCTGAGCGCGGTGACGTCACATTGGCGTGTTTGTATTATGCGGGCGCCATTGGGGCAGTGCGGGGGAAGCGGTCGGGAGTCGCATTCCAAACAGGTCCCAATTTATCGCGCACGGGTTGTACTTCATTTCGTGCAAATGAATCTTCTGATTTTGTACAGTATGTTGATATGCTTAAACCTATTTTGGCAGTTAAGTGGCATGCAAATTAAGTTAAGTTATGGCTACTGATTATGGCTATAACTATACTATTTCAGAATGTATCTCTTTTAACATTTTCTCATCCTTGAAATCGAAACCGACGTTATTGCGGCTTTATTCAAACGCGTAATTTCATCAAAATTATTAGAGCCTTTTCCAAAATACACGAAATAGATTTATGGACAATAATTGATTATTTAATTATATATATATATATATATATATATATATATATATATATATATATATATATATATATATATATATATATATATATATATATATATATATATATATATATATAATGAAGAAGTTAATGACTTTGTGGGAAGTAATACGCAGCATATATTAAAATATACACAAAACTAACTTGCCATATAAATGATTAAATTACTAATAATAGGACGTTGAAACCATAAGGTTTTATGTATTTTCAATGACACATCATAAAAAATGAAAGTTTGAGGTGGACCATCCTTATTACTTAGGCGTATAAAAATAGATAACAATCTATTCTCAGACCTACTGAATATACATATAAAATTTTATCAATATCCGTCAAGCCATTTCGGAGGAGTATGGTAACTAGACATGGAAATTATTGTTAAGTCAGATTAACTGTTATGTTTTTAAAGTTAATTAATATTTCACATTTATTTATTTATGTTATTTTATATCAGTAGCTTATATATAATAAGTATTAGAAGCAGTAAAAACACGAAGCTACCCGAAAAAAGTCCTCTAGAATGGTTTTGATAACTTTTAATAGTTATTGTTATCACGATCTCTCGAAATATTTTTAATAACAGTATTATCATAAAACAAGTTAGCGAGCAAAAAAACGCTCTCTTAAATATTTACACAAAACACTTTATTATCATATATCACGTTATTGGTAATTATCTTAAACATCTTAAACATTATTATCATATATCACGTTATTGGTAATTTTAGTGATGCATAAAAATAACTTTTAACAGTATTTGCTAATATAAATAACAGTTGTTAATTGTTAAAAAAATTAGTACGAAATTTAATATGTTAACTGTTAAATGATCCATGCCTAATGGTAACTAAATCGAGGACACACGACACGAGGATTTTATTTATTAAATTTAATATAATTACCTCTGCGATTTCGCCAATATACAAAGGCACCGTAGCAAACTGCATTCCAGTAGCACAGCCCCACATAATACGAGCTGCGTACAGACAGGGCAGGTTGGTGGCCACTCCAGCCAACAGCCAGCCTAGCAATAGGGGTATATTCGACCCCATTATAATCCATCGTCGACCTATATGACTTGACAGTGGCACTGTGATTAAGGGACCTAAAAAATTATCAAGCATTAAAAGATAATATAAAGATACTCAGTCTTGGATTTAGCATTTGAGGCTAATGCCTAGGGTGGCCAAATTTTCAGGGGCAGGGCGAAATATGGAGTGTGTGAAAAAAACCCCCAATTAATACACTTGTACTATCTCATAACAAGTTATCAGCATGACGAACATGCTTATGATGCTTGTCATGGTGACGACACACTGATGTGAAAACAAGTGCTGACGGTGAAAAGTGAAGAATATATATGAGGAAAAAATAGGGTTAAAAAACGGTTAAAAAATATCATCACGCCGGTTCCCTTGCAGGGTAGGTAGAATGAACGGAATGCCTATAGTAGATTGCTAGTTCACCGGTTTGTCGGTTGCAACCGACTAACCGGCGATGAGGATCACCACTCATCCCGCCAACCGGTTGGTGGGATAAGTGGTGATCCTCATCGCCGCATTTTGCCAACTTGATAACTATTACCGCATATTTCTAATGCTAACCGGAACCGATGGCTTTACGTGTTAGTCCGAGGCATGGGGGTGGTAACGCACCACCCGCCAGACTCCGAGCTACTACTGAGATTTTAGAATCTGCGAGTAACCTTGTTAAGTATTGTAAAATTCAAGGAAAGTATTGTAATTTTACAAACTTAGCTAATCTAAAAATATTTGTAAAATTACAAAACCGTTTTGGAAAATTAGTAACCTCACTGAGTTATATATGTTTTGTAATTTTACTAAACCCGATTGTAATTTTAAATAAATGTTTTGCCTATTAGCTTCCAATACATTTCTTGTAAAATTACAATAGAAATTTTTAACAGTGAGTGTTATTAATCAAACTGCGCAGATTGCTATAAAAATACGTCTGGATGAAAATACAAAATGTTTACAAGAAACTTTTTATTGTAATTAACGAGCTTCTTTAAAACGGAAGTTATACTCGAGTTTCTCGCCACCCTGATTAAAAAAAGTATTGAGAACAATGGAAACGGAATTGAAAAGAATTACTTTTATGATAAATCGAATTCTTTCCAATTCCGTTTCTATTGTTCTCAATACTTTTTTTAATCAGGGCAAAACATTGAGTCATGTAAAAACATTTTACAAATTAGTGTAATGAAAACTAGGTTAAATATCGTCAGATTATATCTGTTTTCAGAATATACTTTTTAATGCGCAATAGAAAACTTTTTATGGTAAAAACTATAAAATGGTATTATTGTACAAAATTATGAAATAACAAACAGAAAACCTAATTATAATTCCTAAAACTGTTCAACTGTAGCAATATAATTGATGTAAATTATGGTCGACTGGATTAGTTAATGATTAACAGGAAAAAACCAATTTATTTTGCGCATTATAAATACATTTTATCGTCCGTTCTCTGAATTATGTTTATCGCTGTTTTTGTCACTAATTAGTTTATTAATACATTTTCTGTATTATGTAGCACTTTTAACTGTAAACCATTTCAATATTTTTGATGTAGATACCAATGGGATTACAAAAGTATTCCAATTGAGCATGATGATGTTTTTTTTGGATAATAAAATAAAAATTCGCAACATTTTAGACTTTTAATTAGTAAAACACCCTTCAAAATATTCCATGAAAGTTAATTCAAAAGAAAGGAAAGTTTTGAGTTGATGAAAACCCAAATAATTTAGTTTAGTTTTGATTCAAAATGATACTACTCCACTATCAGTAGAAAACAATAAAGCCCTTGAGTTTACAGAATGTTTTGCGTGACAAAAACAATTTTTTTTTAATTATCAATTTTTTGGGTTCCAATTTCTAAATTTCGACATTGAAGCGAGCCCTGGTGTAGGAGAATGAAACAGGAACAACGGAAATGTAAAACAATAACTAATCTACTAACTCAAAGTGTTCGTTTCCAGGATTCATTCTCTAGTTTTTGTAAACTAATAGGTGTTCCACAGGGAGGTGTTCTATCTCCACTCCTATTTTCTGTACGTAATTACTCGGAATTTTACAGTAATACCCTTTAAATTCTTCCATATTTTATAGTAATTCGCTCAATGTTAACTCTGTAACTTTAGTATCTTGACGATGAGTGGGAGCCTAAGTGGAATCAGGATTTCGACTCGTTAATGAATCTTGATCGACGCGGTGTCGCGAATGTCGGCAGACCGAATCAGTGGGCCGAGTCGCCGATGATGTATAGTGTCTATATGTGTAAGACTCCTAAAATCCAATTGAAGTTTTGTAACGTGAATAGGGGCACAGATACAATTGTGTTTAAAGTTTTGAATGACGTAAAAACATTGCTTACCTAGCAACCCTCCGAGTACTAATAGAGAACCTATCCAGGATTCCTGTGGTAAGGTTGGCGCTTCAGGCAGTGGTGAGTTTTCTGACCGCAGCTGAGGGAAGACAGGAGAAGTCCAGCCCATGGACATTCCGGTGCACAGACTGCCATAGCTGGCTGAAAGGAAATACCTTGATATTATTTTTATCTCTAGATAAATTATACGGACTAGTGATGGTGGCCGAAATTCGACCATAGATTAAACAATAAAATCTCTTATAAGTTTGACAAATGACTTTAGTCGTAAAAAATAGTACACTTGTGTGTAATAGATATCACGTATATCCTTTGAAAAAAGAAAGATAAAGACTTGGCATTAATTTCCATAAACAATCAAAATTATGAAATTCCATGCATTCCAACGCTGAACATAAATTATAAAAATGGCTTTATATCTGTCTAACAAGCTAGAATTTTCATAATAGACAAAGCTATAAAAATTTTGTCAGTGTTCTAATTTCAAATCATTTAAGAAAATAAGGTCACCTTAGACCATGAAGCTGTATTATATCTGGAGGTAACACTTCTAATACCTACTTGAAACCAAATTTCAAAAATTCTAATACCTACTTGAAAACAAATTGCTGTCATTTTCTGAGGTCTAACCCTCTCTTTCTAACACAGCTGTATAAATAGAGATGGTGAGACCTCATAGGCAGAGATGTAACGTGAATATTTGTTTCAATTGATTAATACGAGTGCTAGCTCCACTTATGTTATACTAATACTTCATGCCCACCTTAAACAGCTTGCGGCTAATACGCCATTACTAAAATACGCTGTCAGTGTATGTAAAATGTCAAATAACCCTTTCTTTACAAAATATTAAATTGAGTGCAGCGTTTATTTGTATTTTTCTATAATTTTAGTGTATACCTTAAATCTAAAATAAAAACTAATTGTTAAGGTAACATGCCCAATTGCAATATAATTTATTAATTGTTATGCAGACAGTAAACAGCTGTTCTTAAGTCCGCCATTACTCAGGACGAAATTACACGGTTTTCTCTCAGTTATTTCATATCTAGTAGTATATCACCTGAATGTAGTGCGTGCAATGTTAATTTTTTTTCTAATGCATTTAAAAATATAAGGTTCTTGCAGTCCCCTGTAATGTAAACTTTAACTGTGCCGAGTTACATAATTCACCGTTCGCGCATTTGTCTTAAAAATGGGTAAGATTTACTAGGTGCTAGAGTTTTGCATTGTCTCGCCCGGGTCTGGTAGTGGTACCATCGCCTTACCTATTCCTGCCGCAATAGCTTCAGTGCTTGTCCTTGTCGTGATCCGGTTCCGGTAAGGTAGCCGGTAAACTTAGGCATGTGGCATTAGACCTCGCCACAAGATAGCAACGCACCATTAACATCTTTGGTGTCTATAGGCGATGGTTGACTCTTTCCATCAGGAGAGCCATATGCTTGTTTGCTATCTTATGATATATATATATATATATATATATATATATATATATATATATATATATATATATATATATATATATATATATATATATATATATATATATATATATATATATATAAAATCCCTTCACGTATTTGGTACAGGTTGGTCTAATCTTAAAATAAGCATATTGTTAGTCTGTGATATAGGTGTTAGTCAATGATACCAAAACAAGAGCATAGATAAGAAAAGTTGACTGGTAAAAGCACGGGTTAAACTGAATACGCGTTTCGCTTGCATTTACACAGAGAAATACAGAGTTATAATACTTGCCGATGAAATAAAATCGCTCCTGAGGTCTCTCGCACGGTCGCTCGCAAGGGCGGATCCGGGAGGGGAGGGGAGTTGTCATAGGGTCGTGACCCCCCCCCCCCCTGATTAGGGGTCTAGGTATGGATTTATTAGGATTAGATAAGGATTAGAGCCTATCATGACTGAACCTCAAATATGTGACCCCCCCTGAATCGAAAGCTGGATCGGCTCTTGTATATGTGACGCTCCCTGAACCGAAGGCTGGATTAGCCCTTGCCTAAAGCTTTAGCTTTATATTCGACAAGATAAATTAGCACAACATGGCATATTTAATTTTTTTTACTATATAATAATTCTACAAGCATTTAACATCACTACATATTATAAAACAAAGTCGCTTTCTCTGTCTGTCCCTATGTATGCTTAAATCTTTAATACTACGCAACAGATTTTGATGTGGTTTTTTTAATAGATAGATTGATTTTTGAGGAAGGTTTTAATATATAAATCTTTCCGATACGCCCACGGGAACAAAAGCTACGCGGGTGAAACCGCGGGCAGGTCGTAAGTTTACATATATTTGCTAATATGAGCGCCTGAAGGCGTAGCCGCAAAAATAACTTTTGATCGAAGGGCTACGCATTTTACACACAACACCGTGTCTAGTAGTATTTGTAGTATAGTATGTTGTATTTGTAGTATAGTATATTTTGTACTTGTAGTTTGTAGTAGTTGACAACACCGTGTTTATTAGTATTTGTGTGGTCTGTGGGTAAAAAACTTCATATACTGAATGGGGGTGTTCAGTTATCGATTCTGATTTCAATTTTTATAATTATCCTATAAAAATGTTTATGCCTGGACACCCACACAAAGATATCAAAATACGTTATTTACTAACAGCGATTTGCCAAACATTTGACTAGATTCGTTAGCGAGCCGCTTATACGCGCGGTGACCATACTTTCTACATATTACGATGTACAATAGAAATTATTGTACCTAGTTCTTGAGGTTTACTACATAATCAAGCAATATTCTTTACTTATATTGTACTAGCTGACCCGCGCAGCTTCGCCCGTGAGTAAATTAACATGTCGTCAAGATAGCTTTTCATACAAATTTCATCTCCTTTTTCAACCCTTCAAGGATTGATTTTTGAAAAAAAATTAGCCTATGTTTGACCTCGGTTCTTCAACTACTTCCATTCCAAATTTCATGAAAATCGGTCAAGCGGTTTAGCCGTGAAAGCGTAACAGACAGACAGACAGACAAACAGACTTTCGCATTTATAATATTAGTATGGATTAGTATGGATATGGATTAGTAGGGGAGCCAAAGAGGGGATTTTGATATTTACTCGAGCGCGTCAGATTAATACAAGGAAAATACCTCGCATACTGTTGAGGCTCTCCATCAAATATAAGCCATTTCTATAAAGGGGTGGTAACTAGGGTAGAAAAAAACAAAGTTAAGATAACTTCGGTATGTGAAAATTGTCAGACTATATTTTTTTCGTTATTCTTACATCATTTCCTATATAATAAAAGAGAATTCAGACTCGCTCGAGAACGTCAAAACAACGTCTTCTCTGCAAATTTGTGTCCCTCCCACTCCCTTACGCTACACTTGAATCGGCAGATTTTACAAATTTTAGGTGGAAATTAACCCGCCATAGCTTAATCTGACGCGATTTAGTGTTACCATGACACAGATTTTTTAAAAACATTTTTTTAACTGTTGTTTTTTTCCCCACCATTGAAATGAAAAACTTTATATACTCTTTTATTTCTTCTATAATTTAATCTACAAAATACACTACGTAGGTCTCTACGACGCTCGAGTAACTACCCATTTTAAGCATCTTGGGCTCCCCTACTATTAGGGTTGCCACCTTTTAATTGAAAAAATAGAGTACATTTTCTTTTTAAGGTTAAATAATAAAGCACAACAACATCAACATATCTTCACGCCAGATCCCTTACGGGGTAGGCAGAGAGAACCGAGTGCCATACATCACGATCCGTGCAGGCTTGTCTCGCTTCCTCCACATTCATCACTCTCTTCATACACACACGCCGGTTGCGAAGACTCTTGACATCACCTTCGGACCGTACTCGATCAATCTGATCGTGGTATGTCAGTCTTGGTCTTCCCCGGTACCTACATCCTTCCACATTCGGGTTGTATATCTGTTTTGTTAACCTTTCATCTGCCATTTTTTCTACATGTCCGAACCAACGGAGCATGCCCTTTCTCATCTTTACACCGACACTTTCTTTCAAACCTAACCTCTCTCTCACTTCGACATTACGAACCCGGTCCGCGAGTGTCACACCACATATTTTTCTTAGCGACCTCATCTCGACCGCGTTGATTCTACTTTCATGCTCTTTCTGACATACCCAACTCTCACTTATGGAAGTTTGTATGGACAAAAGCGTTGGGATAAGCACATGATTATGCAGGGCTAGACGGGCACCCTGACTTAAAATTGTGCTATTAAGTAAACTCCCTAACGCTCCATTCACTCTGTTCCCTGCACACACTCTTCTTTCAACATCAGCGGTGTACCTTCCATCCCTGCTAAAAGCACATCCAAGATATACAAACTCATCCACTTGGTCCAGCACTACATCATCGACCACAACTCTTACATCCGTTCTGGTTGCTTCTCTTTCAAATACCAAAACTTTAGTTTTCTTCGCATTCAAATGTAAGCCCATACTCTTACAATCCTCATTCATAACTGTGACCAGTGTTTGCAGCTCAGATGGAGTTGAGCCTAAAAGTACAGCATCATCTGCATAAAGCAGGCAGTTCACCACTAGATCACTCATGCGCATTCCCACATTCAATGACCTCAATCTTTGGAGACACTTATCCAGATATAGAATAAACAGACGAGCTGACAACACACAACCCTGCTTGACGCCGATATTGACATCGAACCAGGGCGATATGTTGCCGTCCACCCGCACACATGCTTTGCGATCCCAGTACACAGATTGCAAAGCACGCAGCAGACGCCCATCTATCCCATAACTGGGTAAAATGTCCCAAATTTTCTTTCGCACAACTCTATCAAACGCTTTCTCCAAATCCACAAAACCGCAGAAAACCTTCTGGTCGACAGCCAGATGCTTCTCTACGATGTTGCGGAGTGAGAAAACTCCGCAACATCGTAGAGATCCATAGAGTGATCCATACATCCTCTTCCAGATCTGAAACCCCCTTGTGCCTCCCACAACATTCCATCGGATTTCCCTTGCATTCTCCTTTCAATGATCTTACCATACACCCTTGATGCTAAGCTGATCAAACTGATGGCCCTATAGCTATTGCAGTCTATACGTAAGTCCTTGCCTTTATACAAGGCCATGATGACCGCGCGCCGCCAGTCTTCGGGTACTCTACCGGTCCTCCAACACGTATTGCAGAGGACCCAAAAAGAGTCCCAGACGGCAGAACCACCGTATTTGATCATCTCAGCAGTCACTTTATCTATTCCCGCAGCCTTTCCATTTTTCATACTTCTTATCGCCCACACGATCTCTTGCATAGTAATGTCCTGGCACGCTTCCACCGTCTCTGAATCACTTACGGAGGCAGAGACGGAGGCAGCGTCCTGAACAACATGATACATATCTCCAAAATATTCACTCCATCGTTTTAACACGCTTTCTGTGCTTGTAAGAATGTCACCATCCTTAGATTTAATCCTATTCATTCTGGAGGCTGCCGAACAACTCGTAGACTTCTTCACCTCCGTCCAAAAAAGTTTGGTGTTTGCCTCGAAGTTGCTCGCCAGTCTCTCTTCCGCTTTCAAAATTCTCTTTCACGCTTTTCTTTCACTAAGGTTTTAGTGGCATTCTTACAACAACGATACAATTCTTTCTTCTTGTCTTTCATACCATCATTCGTAATAATAAAGTACAAGATTGAAAAATAAAGTATCTATCTATACATATAATAAAATCGTAGGAAAGTCAAAACTGTACATTGAATATTTTTTAAAAGAATACTTGGGGCGTGATCTACAATCGATATCGAAGCCAAAAGTATATTTTTTAGAATTTTTGTCTGTTTGTCTGTATGTCAGGCCGGCACGCCCGGGGAGATACCACTCTCTCACTTAACACCGACGTGAAGTAGCAGCCCTGCTGCTGCGTTTCGTTTGATTTGTGAGAGTCCCGGAGGCCTAACCCCCCCCCCCCCGCACACTATGAATGCGCAATCAAAAGAGAATCTACCCCAGGGGGGTACCACTTGCACCAGCCGTGGAGAATCCCCCCTGAGCGTCAATGCTCTGGATTCTAGCCAGATCATGGATGCTCAGGCTGCCCTGCGTATTCGGGGGGGGGGGGGGGGCAAAATTGCGCTCATAGACAATACTGTCCGGGGCAAACAGGGCAAGAAAGCCATGGCACCCCCTACCACGCTTAATGTGGATTTCTGTAATGTCAGGGGGCTTCATTCCAACTTGAACGCCGTCCACTACCATCTCGAGACGGCGAAGCCAGCTATGCTCTTTTTGACCGAGACACAGATATCTTCTCCGGCTGATATTTCTTACCTCTCCTACCCGGGGTACAAACTGGAACATTCCTTTGTACCGCGGGCTGGGGTGTGCGCATACATCAGAAAAGATATCTGTTACCGGCGCCTCGGCAGACTTAAAGGTCTGAACCTATCCATCCTCTGGTTACGCGTAGCTTGCGACGACCATCCACGCAGCTACGCGTGCCTATACAGGTCCCATGGCGGGAATACTGAAGTTGACCGGCTCGTTGAGCATTTACAAACGGCTATAGATTCCGTGTTAGAGCAGACCCCCTCCGCAGAGATCGTGATCTTGGGCGATTTTAATGCCCACCACGCCGAATGGCTTTCTTCGCGCACCACCGATCATGCGGGGAGGTCTGTTCACGATTTTGCCTTGGCGTATGGTCTTACACAACTGGTAACCTCGCCCACGCGAGTTCCCGATGTGGATGACCTTCACTGTTGGACCTTCTGCTGACCTCTCATCCGGACCATTATCAGGTATCGGTGGACGCCCCACTTGGTTCGTCAGACCACTGCCTGATCCGGAGTAAAGTGCCGGTTTCGCGCCTATCACGGCCTCCTTTAGCAGGCTGTCGTCGCGTTTGGCATTTTAGGTCAGCAGATTGGGACGGGATGCGGTCTTTTTTTGCGTCTTACCCATGGGGGCGGTTGTGCTTCTCGCTAGATGATCCAAATGTCGTCGCTGACTCTATTGCCGATGTGGTGCTGCAGGGCATGGAACTTTTCATTCCATTTTCTGCGGTACCAATTGGTGGCAAGTCTCAGCCTTGGTTTGGTCGCTCCTGTAAAACGGCTTCGCGCCGCAAGCAGGAGTGCTACCGGGCTTGGGCTGCAGCGTCCGCATCTTGTGATGAAAAAACCAGCACATTACGTAAGGAGTACAATTTCGCCTTGAGGTACTTCAAAAGAGCTATCGCCAAGGCAAAATCGGAACACATTGGCAGAATTGGTGAGAAATTAGTTCGCCTTCCTTCGGGCACTCGTGCGTTCTGGTCTCTCGCCAAGGCTGTCTTAGGGAATTGCTCACAGCCCTCTCTTCCATCCTTGCACGGAGACGATGACTCTTTGGCCCATACCGCAAAGGAGAAGGCCGATCTCCTGGGCTCCTTCTTTGCGGCCAACTCGACTCTGGATGACCAAGGGTATGCATCGCCTACCATCCCGCAGTGTGATAGTTCTATGCCAGAACCACAATTTCGGCAGTCATCTGTGCGTAAAGCACTACATTCCTTGGACATCCACAAGTCGAGTGGGCTGGATGGCATCCCTCCGATTGTGCTAAAAATGTGTGCTCCAGAGTTGGCACCAATATTAACACGCCTATTCCGGCTCTCCTATTCACTCGGCGTGGTACCGAATTCATGGAAGACGGCTTTGGTGCATCCCATCCCTAAAAAAGGAGATCGCTCTAACCCGTCTAACTATCGGCCCATAGCCATAACCTCCTTGTTCTCCAAAATTATGGAGACAATCATCAACTCTCAGCTCCTCAAGTATTTAGAAGAGCACCAGTTGATTAGCGACCGTCAGTACGGTTTCTGTCGCGGCCGCTCAGCTGGTGACCTTCTAGTATACCTAACTCATCGATGGGCGGAAGCAGTTGAATCCAAGGGGGAGGCATTGGCAGTTAGTTTGGACATAGCGAAGGCCTTTGATCGGGTATGGCACAAAGCGCTTCTAGCGAAGCTGCCTTCCTATGGGCTTCCTGAGAAATTATGCGAGTGGATCACCAGTTTTTTGGCTGACCGGAGCATCAAGGTCGTTGTCGACGGTGCGTGCTCCGACCTAAAATCTGTCAATGCTGGTGTTCCCCAAGGCTGTGTGCTATCACCGACACTGTTCCTTCTGCATATCAATGATATGATGCGAATTAGCAACATACATTGCTATGCGGACGACAGTACTGGTGATGCTACATACTCCGGCCGAAGCGGTATTTCTCGGGAACACGTCGAAGAGTGCCGAAACAAGCTTGTGTCTGAAGTCGAGAATCGACTTGTAGATGTCTCAGAATAGGGTCGCCAAAACCTGGTTACTTTTAACCCCAAGAAGACACAGCTTTGCTTGTTCACCGCAAAAAAGACGCCCTTTGTCGTATCACCTCGATTTGAGGATACTCTCCTGACAGCCTCAGCTAGTGTCGGAATCCTGGGAGTGGACATATCGAATTACGTTCAGTTTCGCGATCATTTGGAAGGCAAGGTTAAACTAGCCTCCAAAAAGCCCGGTGTGCTCAGCAGAGCGAAACAGTACTTTTTGCCGGTCCATCGCCTTCAACTTTATAAGGCACAGGTTCGGCCTCACATAGAGTACTGTTCGCATCTCTGGGCCGGAGCTCCCCAGTACCAGCTTCTTCCTCTTGATCGCATTCAGCGTAGAGCGGTTCGAATCGTTGACGACCAGGCTATTTCGAAACAGCTTGACTCTTTGGCATTGCGCAGAGATGTAGGTTCTCTCTGTGTCTTTTATCGTATATATCATGGAGAGTGTTCCGACGAGTTGTTTGGATTAATTCCTGCCGCCGAATTCCACCATCGGACATCGCGTCAAAACTTGAAGTTCCATCCTCACCATCTCGATGTCTGGAAATCCACAACTGTGCGTATCTCCCGACACTTTTTACCTCGCACTACTCTGTTGTGGAACCAATTACCGGCAGGGGTATTTTCGAATGGATACGTCATAGGGACCTTCAAGAAAAGAGCTTACTCATTCTTAAACGGCAGGCAACGCAACTGCAAGACCTCTGGTATTGCAGATGTCCATGGGCGGCGGTGATCACTTACCATCAGGTGCGCCTCTTGCTCGTTTGCCCCCTCTTCTATAAAAAAAATGTCTGTTTGTTTGTTTGTATGTATGTCCGGGATAAACTCAAACAGTACTGCATGGATTTACTTCAAATTTTGTATGAATGTCGGGTCAACATATAGGCTACATATTATCACACTATCACCTACGGGAGAGGGGCAGTGCGGAGTAAACGAACTCTGCGCGGACGAAGTCGCTGGCAACAGATAGTTATTTATAAGCTGTGCTATTCGTTTACCATACATATTTTTGTTGCTTCTGGCAATATCTAACAATGCATTTCAGCAATTAGTTTCGTCCGGTCACTGGATGCACCTTAAAGAAAAAACTATAAATGAGCATTTATATATATTTATTATATTTTTTTTAGGAAGCATATAAATAGGAAGGATCAAACGAGCAGGAGGTGTACCTGATGTTGAGTGATCACCGCCGCCCATGGACATATGTAATACCAGAGGCCTTGCAGTTGCGTTGCCGCCCTTTTAAAAATGAGTAAGCTCTTTTCTTGAAGGTCCCCATGTCGTATTTGTTCGGAAAACCCCGAATATAATATAATTATTTTATAATATAATTATTTTGATACAACAAAAAATCAAGTAAGTGAAATGATACAAAAAATACGTTTTAGATGATGTTTAAAAGTGGTCAGTATCATTTTTGTTACAAACAAAAATAGATTAAGTTTTTGTTCCTTTAAGTTGATAATTTTAAGTGAAATGATAAAATATTTTCACGTACTTACCGCCTTCAAAAAGTATAAAGTACGTTTATTCAAAATAAAGTACAATACTTTATTATAAAGAACGGGTGGTAACCCTACCTACTATATGCATTTATTTGTTATATTTATATTAAACAAAAGTGTTATTAAGAGCCATTTCATAAAATCACCCAAATGAAAATTAGGTATTTTCTAATCGGTGCGACAGCTGGACGTCGTCGTCCATATAGTGCAACTAGTGCTGGCAAAATGAAAATAGTATTGATACTTTTAATATCTTAATTATTACTACGCAGTTTTAATTTTGGCACGCGGACGTAGCGGACTTTATACTATTCTTTTTTATTTATTTTTGAAATAAAAAATAATTGAATATTATTTAAGTGGCTTATTTTTGCATAAAAATAGAATATACTTTTATTTTATGCCAATTTCTATAAGGATATATAGGAAAATATCATTATTTGATAACAAAAAAAGACGTGTGGCACTCGGAGACTGCCGCGGTAAAGCTATTGCTTAGCATTTTTTATCAAGTTATGCAATTGCAATTATATATTTATTTTATTTATGCAGTATTTTTTCTTTGTTTTTTTCTTTGATATTAAATCAAGTTACACTTTGAGCGTGGTGACCGATAAAAAATATTCATATTTAAAACACTTTGTACACAAATTATACAAGTACAGATATATACTTTCTCACAAACAGCTGATTACGGTAGTTTTCAATACAACGAATGCCACCTAAAGGCGGGTTGCTGAACCAAAGAGACAAGCGTGATATTTCAAAAAGTCATTAAAAGTTCTGGTATTTATCGATAGATGGAAAAACTAAAAAGTATCACCGCTGTGCCGGTCGGAGTGGGGGGTGTTAGGTTTTTTCGTTACGGAATTTCTGGATTCGGTCTCCACGCTCAAGGCCCGCGATAGAAGCTATGCAATAGCTTAAAAAACCCAGTTAATGTTTCGTTAATTTTCGTTGAAATAGGCATATTTGTTTAATTAATTAAATATAGTTATAGATCTTTTAGGGAAAAAGCAATCCATTCAGGCACAATTGTTGGATGGTTCTGGTAATTTAGTATTTTTTTCTAATTAAGTTTTTTGATTCTAAAAAAAGTATCTTCACGCCCATATCCCCGATGGGGTAGGCAGAGGTACAACAAGTGCACCCACGATTAGCCGAAGATACTTGGTCCCACAAATGTGATAGGTGGCAAGCCTATCGCCAACCGGGCAATTTCCAATCCCGGGCAACTTTGTGTTTCTCAGAAAACTGAAAAAACACTTTTTTTATGTGCCCGACCCGGGAATCGAACCCGAAACCTCATGTGATCAACGCCAACGCTGGACCACTAGACCACAGAGGCGACTACTTTGTTGATTCTAGCAGTAACAATACCTTTTGAAAAATTGCTTCCTTGCGTAATTGTCGAAACTTGATTTCGGAGAACATTTATTATAAGAAATACAATTGATGAATAAAAAATCTGTTTCATTGAGGCAACATTTAAAATAATAAACTATCTAATGGTGCTATTTAATTAAATAAAAGTACCTTATAATATGAAAAAGTAGGAGTTGGAAAATTTTGATTTCTCGACAAAAGGTGGTCTAAAGTGTAAACTGCCAGTTAAGGTTTTTTTCAAGGTTTTTCTGTATGATTCGAAATCTTATTATTGATACAAAAAACTCAAGATACACAATCAGTGTCTCAAAAACGTCCTTCAAAAATGAGCGCACTATTTAAAATTATGCGCTCACTTCAAAGAGAATCACGTCGGTCGCGACACTGTCAATTTTATTTCTTTTTGTACATTGCTTTGTAAAAACAACTATAAATTTTGCGCTTGATGTTGAACACGCAGACATGTGTTTTTGCCATATCTATAACTATTTAAATGAAATTAGGGACGCTTTTGATTGTCAGTTTTGTTGACTGTGCATCTTGGGTTTTTTATGTCAATGGTACAGATACACGATATATTCATGTACAGTACGCTGTTTTTTATATTAAAAAAATAAATCTATACATATAATAAAATCGTAGTAAAGTCAAAACTGTACATTGAATATTTTTTTAACGAATACTTGGGGCGTTATCTACAATCGATATAGAAGCCAAAAATATAGTTTTTAGAATTTTTGTCTGTTTGTCTGTATGACTGTTTGTCTGTTTGTCTGCATGTCTGCATGTCTGCATATCTGCTTGTCTGTCTATCTGTCTGTCTGTCTGTCTGTATGTCTGTCTGTTTGTCTGTTTGTCTGTTTGTCTGTTTGTCTGTTTGTCTGTTTGTCTGTTTGTCTGTTTGTCTGTTTGTCTTTTTGTCTGTTTGTCTGTTTGTCTGTTTGTTTGTCTGTTTGTCTGTTTGTCTGTTTGTCTGTTTGTCTGTTTGTCTGTTTGTCTGTTTGTCTCTTTGTCTGTTTGTCTCTTTGTCTGTTTTTATGTTTGTCTGTTTGTCTGTTTGTCTGTTTGTCTGTTTGTCTGTTTGTCTGTTTGTCTGTTTGTCTGTTTGTCTGTTTGTGTGTTTGTGTGTTTGTCTGTTTGTCTGTTTGTCTGTTTGTCTGTTTGTCTGTTTGTCTGTTTGTCTGTTTGTCTGTTTGTCTGTTTGTCTGTTTGTCTGTTTGTCTGTTTGTCTGTTTGTCTGTTTGTATGTTCGTCTGTTCGTCTGTTCGTCTGTTCGTCTGTTCGTCTGTTCGTCTGTTCGTCTGTTCGTCTGTTCGTCTGTTCGTCTGTTCGTCTGTTCGTCTGTTTGTCTGTTTGTCTGTTTGTCTGTTTGTCTGTTTGTCTGTTTGTCTGTTTGTCGGTTTGTCTGTTTGTATGTTTGTATGTTTGTCTGTTTGTCTGTTTGCCTGTATGTATGTCCGGGGTAAACTCAAAAAGTACTGCATGGATTTACTTCAAATTTTGCATGAATATTACTAACAGGTCGGGTCAACATATAGGCTACATATTATCACGCTATCACCTACGGGGGAGATGCTGTGCGGAGTAAACGTTGTCGCTGGCAACAGCTAGTACTTGTATAAAACACTGTATTTAATTTAAACTTAACACTAGTAGTTAATTAAATAAATACAATTATTATGTCGTGAAGTAAAGCTTTGTTATGCCTAGCTTGTTCAAGGATAACATGATCGTGCCAGTATAATATGCATTTGAATTTGAATTTTAAAGTTTATAACTGGTCTTGTACGTTACAAGTTATATTATTATCTACTTCCGAATTAACAACATTCAGGAAGTCATTGAGTTCAAAATTTAAATCTAAAATAATATGCTTATATATTATGAATGCGAAAGTTTGGATGTTTGGATAGATGGATGTTTGTTACTCAATCACGCAAAAATTACTGAACGAATTTGGATGAAACTTGGCACACAGGCAGATAATGACTTGGAATAGCACATAGGCTATTCCAGGTCATTATCCCGGAAATTTATCCCGGAAAATTAGTTTATCCCGCGGGATTCACCAAAAACTTTTATAATGAACGGGATGCACGCACACTAGTATATAAAATGCGAAAGTTTGCCTGTCTGTTACACTTTCATGGTTTAATCACTAAATCGGTTTGAGGTACTTTAAATAACATTTATTGTACACTTAACTTTATTGTACACTTATTTAATAATAAAAATTAATCGATACTTAAAAATGCACAAAAGGTGAGCTTATCCTTAACGACAAAGAATTCTTTGAGCTAACCCAGAAAGTAAAGCTGGGAAAAGAAAGTGGAAGGCTTCGGAAAGAATTTATTTATTTATTACATATATTATGATATTTTATTAAATTTTATTTTATTAATATAATTGATGTATTAGTGATATCATAATTTAATGTAATGTAGCTTACTTTACCCTTTTGGTGCACTTACTCGTCCATTTGTTCCTCCGATCTCATTTCTAAGTTTTTGTAGGAAAGGTATAAAATTTACATTGACTATTTGTTGTTATAATGATGCTTTTGCCCAGAACAAAACAATATTTATGTCTCAGTTCAAAATACAAAAACCAGCCAAGTGCGAGTTGGACTCGTGAACGAAGGGTTCCGTACAAACATCTATAGAAAATTGGTAAAATGCGTGTCGGGCCACGCGCAATGTAGGATTCCGAAGTTGCACTCTTACATTATTATTTATTTACTAGCTGTTGCCAGCGACTTCGTGAGCGCGGAGTTCGTTTACTCCGCACAGCCCCTCCCCCGTAGGTGATAGCGCGATAATAATCCATGCAGTACTTTTTTAGTTTACCCCGGACATACATACAGACAAACAGACAAACATTCTAAAAACTATATTTTTGGCTTGGATATCGATTGTAGATCACGCCCCAAGTATTCTTTTAAAAAAGTATTCAATGTACAGTTTTGACTTTCCTACGATTTTATTATATGTATATATATTACATTACATATTATTATTTATTATTATAATTGATGTATAAGTAATACCATAATTTAATATAATGTAGGGTGTGTGCTCATCACAATAATGCGGACTAAGAAGGGGGCTTAATGGACATCCCTTTGTATACCTATTCTTTTTTAAATTAAATGAGAAATGACCAGTGCGTCTCTTATAAGTTGCAAGTCCTAAGCCATCTTTTAAAATATGCGACATGGTTCTAAGTGCTATCTTTATCTCCCGAGATAAAATCTTTTGCTTTCGGACATGATTTCTTCGAATTCTTTCTCTTACTGCTTTGATCGCCTTTTTCGTAAGAATACTACATGGATACGCAAATCTTTTTTTTGTCACAAACAGGTTTCATTGTACCTATCAGTAGCACGGTACACAAACATTTGACTAATATCAAGCGTACGGAGAGTTTTAAAAATTGTATTTGGCTCCATAACTACTTTGTGTAATAAAATCACAGCGATTCGGTTTTCTTTATAACTCTACTCCATTTTAATATCACAATATATTTCACAATGTATTGGCGCGTAAATAAAAAAAATGGTAAAGAGCGTGTCGAGCCACGCACAATGTAGGGTTTTGAAGTTGCCCATCACAATAACGCAGATTAAAAAGAGGGATTTTGTAATTTCATACTATGAACATTTGAGCTATTCAACGTCAATGACAAATATTATATCCACACCACAGGTTCATCGCCTATAAAAACTACTAAGTACATTTTATTAGTTGGTCGACTATTACTCAAAAACTTGTAAAGCCTTCTAAACCGTGATAGTTGTCCTTTTAACTTCATTACATTAACTACTACTATGATTTTTTCCCATCCCCTAATACAACCGTTTAGCTTGCAGAGGGAGGGACGGATGGGGGACACTTGATTCTAACAAAAATTAGCATTTACAAGATTAATATTTTACAAGCGAGTTCTTTAACAGAACTTGTTTTTACAAACTTACAATATTTTTTAAAAACCTATCTAACACACATATCCCACACAATGGGGTATATAAGAAAAAAAAAATATCATCCCCACTATACATGTAGGGGAGCTACCCTGAAAAAAAATATTTTTCAAGATTTTATGTTACCACTTTGTTGACATGAATAATGTGTATGTGTATATTTGTACCAAATTACAGCTGTCTTAGTACTAAGGATCACTGAGCTATCGTGCGGTCGGACGGACGGTCGGACATAGCAAAACTACAAGGGTTCCTAGTTTACTTCGGAACCCTAAAAACTAAACAATATAAAGATGACAGATTCCAAATTCAAAATTAACATTTTGTTTATTTTTAACTGTAACATTATATATGGACAGACAGAGATATTAAGATTAGGATAAGATTAACTATCAGTTTAAACAATAATCGTGCACCCGAGTTACCTACTAAGTTGTAAAATTTCCTTAGCCTTGCTGGTTGTCTGGCAGAAATCGCTTGTAATATAAGACTGTCATTTTGCATATCTTTCTTGTTAGCATATTAATTAATGTATTTAGAGTTCTCATTTGAGTATGGTGTATAATAAAGAGTTATTATTATTATCTTTATTCACATTAAATTCTTATTTGATTACATTTATATTTATAAGATGACTAGCTGTGCCCGCGACTTAGTCCGCGTGGAGAAAATTCTAAAACAAAATCCGTATAGTTCCTGTTTTTGTGGGATTTTCCCCGTGTTGGTCCCAGGCTCCTTTGAAGAATAGGCCAACTGCCGTTCTGCCAAGCAGGTCGTATAAGGCGACTGATTAGCTATGCGAGTCACTACTATCGTGGCTACTAGGTGGTGGAGATCTGCATCGTCTCGCCCGGGTTTGGTACTAACGCTTTACTTATTCCTGCCGCAATAGCGCAGTGCTTGTTACTGTTGTGCTCCGGTTTGAAGGGTAAAGTAGCCGGTAAACTTATGCATGTGGCATCAGACCTCGCCACAAGATAACGGTTGATGACGTTCGGTTGGATTCAACTCAACTTAGACTTTATGAAAATTTGAACCAATTTGGTTCAGGAAATTTTGAAAAATTGAGAAAAATATCTCAAAAAATGTTTGGCGAATCAGTATTTTTTTTAATATAACTTCCAAATTATTGTACCGATTGAGTACAAAATTTAATCAGCTCTTTTTCTTAAAAAACTGCGTTGGATGCATGAAATGCATCAAAGTCGGTTTGTCCGTTCGGGAGTTATCGTTGACGAAAAATTTTGAAAAAGTGTTTTTTCGACCTAACACCGAAATTTTTTAAACCAATCACTATTGATACTGTACAATATTTTAGTACTTAAAATACAACGTCGAATGCCGTCAGCAATTACAATCGATTAAAATTTTCATAAGGATTTATTGAAATTTTTTTTTTATATTTCTTTAAAATTATTTAACCAATACAGACCGAAGTCCCATAAAAAACATTTTTTTGATTAATAAAAAGCTGAGTTTTGTGAACAGCTCCGTTTCGTAAACACTCTACTCTTCAAAAACACATGATCCTTATTCCTTATTAAGATGTTTTTAAAAAATCGTCGTGAAGTCGTCGAAGTGGCAAATACTTTCAATTATACTAATCAAACTATATATATTTATCTAAGTAATTATCAAAGACCACCTACATAATTTATCAAAGATAATTATCATGATAAATATCGCTTCAAACCTTGCTAACGATTCTAGTCGCGAGTTCGATAAATTTGTACAATGACAACTTCTAAGCACTATACACGGGTGTCCGTACTAGTATTCATGTGGTCTGTGGTACTAGACATTTTTTTTTTGGATAATTAAGTCCAAATTTGAGTGTCGATTTTTTACGTGTTCGGCATCAGAATCGAGTACTGAACACCCTCCTTCAGTATGTACAGTATTGTACTTATAGTATGTACAGTATTGTACTTATAGTATGTACAGTATTGTACTTATAGTATATTGTACCAGTCAATTTTCACAATTCGGCGATTCTATTTTGCAGTTAAGTTTTTAGAGGTATTCTGATTAACTAGGCAATAAAAATTATTAGGTAATGATAAAAATTAACAATAACTACAATCATGAAAGCGCGTAATGATTAAGAATCGACTAATTAAAAATAAATTAGTAAAAGTGCGCGGAAATTTGCAATATAATTAGCTGTCTTCGTTCGATTAATTTCAGTTTTCAGCTATATAAAATTTGAATTTGTTTAAAAATGGTCCCTTACTCACCTAAAGACGCAGCCAAATATTGGCGCCATTTTAATTTAAGATCCGCGATAAACGTATCAAACATCACTATATAAGTTAAAATTTGAAAATCGAACAAAAATGTTGTTTTTAATTAAGTTTTAAACGCTTCTGCAAACGTTTGCACCGTCAGCCATTGCGTTTAATTCTGGGCAAGTAATTGTTTTACTATAAGTCAACCAGTTAACATTCACATTTTTTACACAGTAAGTACTCGCAACTAAATCGATTGTAATTGCTTCTCGTAAAAAGACGCTTAGAAACAATCCTAAAAAATTAATAAGTAATTTATTCGCCAAGTTAAAAACAGATTACTAATTATTTGCTTAAATATACTTCAATGAAGCTGTTTTATCTGTAGTCAAACGTTTGTACCTATATATTAAGCTAAATAAATTTATAATAAAAACAAAAATTTATCAGTTTCTTGTCCTTTTGACTTTGCATAAGAGTGAGTCTGACCTGATAATCAATTATCAACGACAAACAAGGCAGTGTGGCTAGTGTGTACGTCATGGGGGCAGGGTGAAAAAACGAATTATTTTTTTTAAATTTTTTCTTAGTTTTACAAAAATCTTATGTATCCTAAGGACTTAATATTTAATACTAGAACAATTTCCATTAAAGTATAGGAAATAAATGTGTGATAACAACGTGCAAAGGTTCAAATGAAGCACTTTTTTCTCAATGCATGACCACTTTAAAAGCTTTATTAATTCGGGGTAATTTTTAACGCAGTAAAACTGCAGCAACTGACTTACTATTTTCCACATCTCCGGAACCCTGTATCAAAACTTAACTAAATTAAAATGGGACCGTACGGGAAGTATACCTTTCAAAAAAAAATTAAATTGTTTAATAAATGACCGAGTTGTGAGATAACAAACATAAAAAACGTACGGTTGATAACCTCCACCTTTTGGGAAATCGATGGAAAATAATATCATTTTCTTGAAAATCCATCTAAAAACAGTTTGGCCTCGACTAAAAGTGGTACAGGGGTCGAGTGTGGTTACATACTGAGCTAGAAGTGTAAATTGTATATTAACCCTTTTAAAGAAAGGGTGAATACTTTGTATATTGACCCTTTCTTTGAAAAAATTGACATAACAATTATCAAATCTTTTTTGACAGAGAATTCCAATTCATACAAAAAAAAGATTAAGCAAATTTTATTATATGTATGCGAGATATTGATTAAGTACTATATTTACTATCTAGCCATTCGTCTTGATCTGCAGGAGAAAAACGGAGTCGGAGAGTTCACACCATAGATTTCTTCTGCATGCTTCCCAAAATATATCCTGAGTGTGAAAAACTGTGAGGTTGGCAATGAAGCTAGCAGCTGATGGAGCTGGCAAGAGGGTAAGGGGTAAAGTGATCAAATTCCTCCCGTGCCCTGCTCATTTCTGTGCTTATCCCACCTGGACTGTATTGAAACGAGGTTTAGATTTCAGAGAGAACAAGAAGCGTGAACTTAAATCAGAGTGGCCAAAGTGCCTTGGATAGCTAGACAGGTAACTAATGATTCCAAAGCAACAAAATTACTTCAAGCTTTATTGACGAATGTCATGCTTCCCTAAACGATGTAGGTAAGTATAATAATGTCATACTACAGTGGATTGAAGGACATAGTAATTCCAGTGGAAATGACGTAGTCGATGAGTTAGCTTGGCGGGCATCTGACATGGCCCTGCTGCTCCATCCAGAGTCCGCTGCCCTTCTACCAGCTAGTTAGTTGCACGCGAGTCTATGTCAACGCACGACCGATATGCACAACAAATACTAGGCTGAGCGAGTCGACTGTGAGCAAACGAAACAGGTTTTAATCAAAGTAAAAGGTAAAAAACAAAAAACAGCTCTGGGTTAACAAACACACGTTAAACATGGGTGTTACATAATGCAGAGCCTGCATGTAGGCCGAAAAAACGGGCGCCCACGTCATCTTGGAATGCGAGCATAACTTCTTCCTACATCAAGGGGTTGCTGGGCTGCCTGGAAGAGTCGGGATGACAAGAGTAGATCCATCCTTAACGAAACGCAAAAAAGGCGCCAGTCGTGGAGTTGCGGAGACCCGCCCATAGCGAAGAAGAAGAAGAAATTCATTGAACAATGCGGTGTTTATTCTAATTGTATTGAATTTAAGAGAAAGTTGAATGTCAGAAAGAGAAAAAGCCTGATAATGAGTCAGGGTGACCCTATGTCCTACGTAATCCTTTACTTATCTCAATAGAATGGTACTAAGGCGAGAGTTGGATGTCACAAGAGAGAAAGTTAAAGTGTGATCTTTGATTAGGGTGTCCAGCGTGCCCTGCATAAGCATAACGCAGTTGGCACTTATCCCACTAGTACTGTATTACGATAGCGACACGGCTGTACAGCATAGTCTTGGCTTCAATATTCGGTTCGGGTAAAAACGACTATTTGAGTCTCAGTTATTGCATGTGACAGTAGGTATATTCAATCATTACATTGACAGTAGGTATATTATAGGAAGGAGGTTGACAATGCAGCGATCACAGACTACTATAGATGCTAACGCATGCTGCAGTGATGCTGATTACTACCCCTGTCGCCAATATACAAACCTTAAATTTTTTTAACCAGAAAGGAATGTTTCGTGACATTGGGTTGGTGGCTTATCGTTATGTTATTTTTTATTTATTTTAATTCAATACTGTATTTAGTAGACCAAGAATTAGAAATGAGGAAATTCATCATTATGACCGTAATTCTGGTACCGGAATAGATTTCATTGAATGATATAATAATAGCGGTGTGAAGGTTGAAGATTTAATTGGGCATAAAGGTTTGTGGACTAATTTTGGCATGGCCGCAAGGGCTTTAAGACGAAATTCCTGGTGCCATAATCAGAAAGTTCTCAGGAATACATATAAAGTGAGAGTTTAGCGGAATTACAATTTTTTAGTCATCACATCCGGATATCCGTGTTTATACATAAAATTAAATAATTTATTTCACGTTTAGAAGTAACAAAATTAACAATTATATATTATTAGTTACAAAAAATAACAACTAGTTATTTTTTGTAACTAAGCTAAGATTTGCCCATGATGTAGCCTACAGTAGGGGTTATCTCAATTAACGTTTGCCGGGTCAGGTAGTATCTTATCTTTTTAATATTCTTAATATATATATAAATGACGTGTGTATTATTATGTACTGTGAGTTGAAAAAATATTTTTAAAGGTAAATTTCCTTCATTTAGGAAATAAAAATCCTTTATTCAGGAAATAAGCCCTAATTTCCTTTGTACATATATGAGCTTGTCACATTCCATTATTACTAATGCCGATGTGTTCAAAGCCTATTTGCATTTCATGTCGAGTATGAGAATAATTTTAACACTACTGTAACTATACCAACTGACTTCTAACCTCCTGTTTATTTGGAACTATGAATCGGGGTTATGTGGGTTTCTTTCTTTATAAAAAAAAGTTTTATAAAAGATGCGTGCGTGCGTGTAATTTAACTTTTTCTTTTAATTAACACTTTGACAGCTGATCACGACCTGGTGCCGGTATGCTCTTTTTTCGTACATACGCCGATTACAACCCCAGCTAGTGATCCGTTTTCCTTAAATTTTTACTAAAAACACGACGCTCTGTCGTTATCGGCGTTCATTGCAATGTGCGGCTCCGTTCTTTAGCTACACACACATAGGCGATTCATTTACGTGGACATGAAGACGGGGCAAGGGGGATGAATTGCCGAGAGTATTTTTGTATAATCTTTTTGTAACATACGTTTTAATTATGTAAGTTTTTTTTCCACAAAAAAGGTTATGTTGGGTTGATTTTTTTAAATAAAAAATCCAATAGTATATCTTGTTTTATTTATTATAATTAAAATATACTAGTTACTCTAACATATACATTCGAATCGAATGCATTACTATTATACTTCTTTTTTCTATAGAATTTACAATAATGTCAAAAAGGCTGGCGCACGGGGAGATGCGCGCAACGAACTCGGAAAAGCATTTTCCCTCGCCGGATGCGCGTAATAAAATGGCAGGCTGTCAAAATGTCAAAGATCGTTATTACTACGCACACTTCAAAATAATTTTGCTCATTATTTTATTAATCTTAAAATATATGAACTAACTTTGTTTGTCCGCATTGGATTCTTAAACTACTGCACCGATAGCCATGAAATTTTGTAAATATATAGTGTTTGGTCCAACTTAAAAGATAGTTTTAATCCAAGTAACTCTCCCCTCTCTTCTCACGTACCCCATCAAAATATTTAATACAAGTAATTTTTATGGAAAACAATGTTAGTCAAATCAGATAGTTGGAAATAATGTTGTCAATTGTAAATCTATATATTAATACGTGAAGGAAAAACTTTGAACCCATTTTTAAGACAAATGCATGATGGTAGAGTATGAAATTTGGTACTGTTAAAAGTTACATTGCGGAGGACTGCACAAACCAAATATTTTAAAATACTAGTTATTAGAAATACATTAAAAATAAACATTAACACACAATTCATGTGTCATACACAATAATATTAACACATGTATAATATTTTTTTATAGCTACTGAACCCTCCGACTAACCCGCTTCGCATAATATTTAATACAAGCTTTTTAATAGTAATTTAATATAAGCTAGATTTTTTAAAATATTATTTTACTAGTGGGCAATCAATAAAATGTTCTGGCAGACGCCTTGCGGTTGCGTAACCATCTTTAAACATTTTAAAAATGTAAAAATACTTTTTTCATAACTTGCTCGCATAAGGCTTAAATTTTAATATGTTGTAATTTACATGTTTGAGTTTAAAAAAAGTTCGGGAACCCGGGCTCATTAGCTCCCCTACTATTACGGCTAAAGTCACAAAAAACATATATAGCGCTAAAGTCATTTATCAAATTTAAAAAAGATTTCATTGTCTATGGTCGAATTTCGGCCGCAGCCGATCGCTAGTTAATATAAAAATTAATCAGAACTCAATTGATAGTAATGCTATGTTTGTATTCGCAAAAGTACCTTCAATGCCCTTGATCTTGAATGTCAATGTATAACCTTCAAATTGAAAGCGTTTATCTATAAAATGAACCTAAACTAATAATGTTAAGGTAGCTTTTTATATGCATATGTCTGAAATCATTTTACTCTTAAAGTATCACTTATCAATGTAAAGTTAACTTTGTCGTAGATTGGTGAAGGTTAATTTTCATTACAACAATTTTCTGTGCATTTTAAGTAATCTTGCGGATTTGCTTTCAAATACCAGAGAAGGCCTTCTTAATTGCTGATTCCAATTTGTTCCACTTTTAGATTTGCTATTACTATATAAAAATCAATGTTTAATAATCTGTCATAAACACAGAACAACTTGGTTATACCTGACTTCTTGGCAACCGATTTCAGTTGCATTCTTTTTAAAATTTATTCTAAACTGTATTTTAGTTCAAAACCGGCCTTTCTGGAGTATAGCTCGGAGACTTAAAAGGAAAAAAAATGGTAAAACTTGAAATTATCTATTTTAATGTTCATGCATACTAACAAGTATGCATGAACAATATTAGTCACGCCGACAAAGTGATACAATAAAATATTTGAAAAAAAAAATCTTTTTAAGGTAACAGGGACTGTGTTTTAAAAAATAGCCATGTGCTAATCCAGGTCATCATTGTGTTTTTTTCGAGGTTTACTCGAAAATCTAAAATCTCAGTAGCAGCTCGGAGTCTGGCGGAGAAGTGTATTACCACTCCTGTGCCTCGGTTGAGCACGTAAAGCTGTCGGACCCGGTTATCAGTAGAAATAGTCAATAATCGTTAACATGTCGGTAAATGTGGCAATGACATCCTCATTGCCACATTTACCGACATGTTACCATTTATATATCGCTAACAGACAAACCTGTGAATCGTGGTGAACGATAGTCTATAGACGTTCGATTTACACTGCTTACCTCGCAAGGGTGTGTTGATACTACTACCAAACATCCAAACTTTCGCACATCTATATAAAAATCAATTTCTGTTCGTTAATCTTGCTAAAACTAGAGAACGGCTGAACCGATTTGTCTAATTTTGGTTTTAATTTTTTTTTTATATCATAAAATAGCAAACAAGCAGATGGAAAGAGTCAACCATCGTTTTTAGACACCAAAATGTTAATGGTGCGTTGCTATCTTGTGGCGAGGTCTAATGCCACATGCATAAGTTTACCGGCTATCTTACACTACAAACCGGAACACGGCAGTGACAAGCACCGGCGTTATTGCGGCAGGAATAGGTAAGGCGGTGGTACCAGACCCGGGCGAGACAATGCAGAACTCTACCACCTAGTAGTCACGATGGTAGCGACTCGCATAGCCAATCGGTCACCTTTTACGACCTGCCTGGCAGCACGGTAGTTGGTCTATTCTTCAAAGGAGCCCGGAACCAACACGGGGAAAATATAGAAAAAAAGAGTAGTTAAAAAGGCAGAACAACGTTTGCCGGCTCAGCTAGTTTAAAATATTAATATAGATTACTAGCTGACTCGGCAAACGTTGTTCTGCTTTTTTAACTACTCTTACTTATTTTCCTATATTTTCTCACCTTTTAAACCTTCCCTGGACTTCAACAATTAATTCAAAACCAAAATTAGCCAGATCGGTTCAGCCGTTCTCGAGTTATAGCGAGACTAACGAACAGCAATTGTTTTTATATAATACTAGCTGATCCGGCAAACGTAGTTCTGCCTTTTTTAACTACTCTTATTTTTTTCTAAATTTTCTCACCTTTTAAACCTTCCCTGGACTTCACTAATTAATTCAAAACCAAAATTAGCGAAATCGGTTCAGCCGTTCTCGAGTTTTAGCGAGACTTTTTTTACAGCAATTAATTTTAACATATAAGAAGATATAGATAGATAGATTACTAGCCATCGCTTGCGGCCGAAATTCGACCACAGACTAAAATAAAATCTAAACAATAAAATCTCTTTGAAGTTTGACAACTGACTTTAGTTGTAAAGTAAAATAGTAAGTGGGTATATTTACATGTGTGTGTTATATGTATGTAAGGTTTATTTTTATTAATTTAACGTATTTCTAATGCATATAACATAAATATATTAGATTTCTCACAAGATGTCTGCAGCCCTCCAAAATGTACCTAAACTCTGTGCCAAATTTTATTTTCCACCGCTCGCGCAATTGTCTTAGAAAGGGATACAAAGATTTCTCTTACGTATTATACAGATTCACTTAATGCATTCTTATAATCCTTTTTAATGGATCTACAGGCATACAAGCGAGTAAGGCATCTGACGGAAAGCATAGACATTTGCAACCTAAAAGTTAGATTCCAATGCGGCTCTGAGAATTTTCGATATTTCGATCAACATCGAAATAGGGCCAACTTTCTCTAAATATCTTATTAGAGATAATTCTTAACCTTGGGTTTGGATCTGAAAAATTCTTGTGGTTTTGACTCCGATTTAGGTTTAAAAATTAACAAGCCTTGCTACCCTACGATCCAGAATGGAACACGACTGTGACAAGCAATGGCGTCGTTGCTTGTTGCTGTCGTGTTCCAGTTTGGAGGGTATGGAAGCCCGTAAACTTGTGTATGTAGCATTTCAACATTGCGACATATATAGCAACGTACTATTATCATTATTAATGTTTCTAGACGTTGGTTATAGCTTTCCATGAAAAAAAAGATTTGTTTGTTTGCTACTATACGAAATAATATAAATAAAATTTAATTTAATGTTATTTGCGAATCTCAATATTCCTACAAGCGACGTAGCTTCTTTGTTTTTATATCATCTTTTATATCAAAAGTTTAAACGAGGGGAGGTTTTTTGTTGGGGCCGAGGGGTTGACGCGTTTATTGTAACAGGATTCCAATTAGTTGCCGCAACCGCCGCGGCTGTCGTGTGGGTGAAAATATTATGGCTGGAAAATTCCCGCAGAGGGCGTTCAGACGCCATTTTTCTTTTTTTGTGTTTTGACATCAGATACAATTTTGTGCGTCAGTTATGTTTTTAACCGACTTCACAAAACGTAGAGCTACCGTTAGAGGTTCTCAAGTCGGCTGCATTTTTACCTAACTGCGCGAGAAATTAGGTTTTGAAGGGTTATGTTTACCAAGATTGTGTACGTAAATTTTTTGGCACGGTCTATAACGGTTAGATGGATTTTCTATCCGATCCTGATGTTCCCATCACAAGTTACACACAGATACAACTTTCACTTCACAATTAACACGCACACGCCAGCGTCGCCGCCGGTGGTGACTCGGTCCATTGCCTCGGCGCACTAACACTCGAGACTCTGATCAAGAGTAGTAAATCTCGAGTTGAGATCCTGATACCACTGATTCTCCTACTAATCGTTTTTTTTTAATATCATAAGATAGCAAACAAGCAGATGGGTCTCCTGATGGAATGAGTCAACCATCGCCTATAGACACCAAAGGTGTTAATGGTGCGTTGCTATCTTGTGGCGAGGTCTATTGCCACATGCATAAGTTTACCGGCTACCTTACCCTCCAAACCGGAACACGACAGTGTCAAGCACTGACACTATTGCGGCAAGAATAGGTAAGACGGTGGTACCAATTCCGGGTGAGACAATGCAGAACTCTACCACCTAGTAGCCACGATGGTAGTGACTCGAATAGCCAATCGGTTGCCTTTTACAACCTGCCTAGCAGAACGGGAGTTGGCCTATTCTTCAAAGCAGCCGGGACCAACACGGGGAAAATACAACCCTAAGCCGAGGTTAGGTCTCAGAGGAGACATCCTTAGAGCGGTCTCTAAGTCCACTTAACTGAAACTGCTCGCCATAAAAAAGCCCGGTTTCGCAATAACGATCTTTTAGACCAATTGCTTAAGTTAATTTCAAAAGAAATTAATTTAAAATTTAGAGGTGTCAGTACTCGTAGACTCGTCCAAATTTCGAATATGGCACAGATTATATATTTTTTCCCTCTAAACTACAATTTTACTGAAACTGGCGTAATTGGCTTAAGCAGTTTATAATATCACTGTCTTATACCTCTACATATACTGAGTATATGTAGAGGTAGGACTGTATATATACTTAATTATTGTACTTTTTTATAACCTATAATAAGCTTAATTATTGTACTTTTTATATACCATAAAATAGCAAACAAACAGATGGGTCTCCCAATGGAAAGAGTCAACGATCACCTACAGACACCAAAGATGTTAATGGTGCGTTGCTATCTTATGGCCATATCTAATGGCACATGCGTAAGTTTACCGGCTACCTTGTACCCTCCAAACCGGAACACGACATTGTTTCGACTTTCACCTACCATTCTTTCTACATGTCCAAACCAACGGAGCATACCCTTTCTCATCTTTACACCGACACTCTCTTTCAAGCTTAACCTTCTATTTTATTAACTTGTCATTGCTTTTTACTGCTATATTCCGGTCCGGAAGTTAATTGTAATGTTAAATTTAAGCATGTGGCAATTATTTTCCCGAAACATAGTGACTGATAATATACCTTTACATCAGGCAAATATTCTAAATAAATTTCAGTTTTTCTGGAAAACGACATACCTGCGACCGGATAAACGTCCAATTTGACAATAAATCGGCCACGTGTCACGTTGTGGGACTAAATACTGACTAATCATCAGTGTGCGGCACTTTTGCCTAAATCTGCGACGACGTGTCGTCGTCGTTAATTAGCTTATTACATCTACAGATGTGATTGTATTAGTATGAATAAGTTCTCCCTCCGTGTTGGTCTGGGTTCCTTTGAAGAATAGACCAACTGCCATTCTGCCAGGCAGGTCGTAAAAGGTGACCAATTGGCTATACGAGTCACTACCATCGTGAGTACTAGGTGGTAGAGTTTTGCATTGTCTCGCCCGGATCTGGTACCACCGCCTTACCTATACCTGGCGCAATACCGTCAGTGCTTGTCACTGTCGTGTTCCGGTTTGGAGGGTAAGGTAGCCGGTAAACTTATGCGTGTGGCATTAGACCTCGTCACAAGATAGCACGTTGGTTGTTGACTCTTTCCATCAGGAGACCTATCTCTTGTTTGCTATCTTTAGATATAAAAAAATGTGTTTTTTAATGCTACGACATAAAAAATGTTTTATATAGTTTCATGTCTATTGTCTTTACTATTATGAGAACTATCTGCAATTTTACTCGTATTGATCCGGGCCGCCTTTGAAGAATAGAACATCTGCCGGTCTGGCAGGCAGTTCGTAAAAGACGAACGATTGGCTATACGTGTTATTACAATCGTGACTACATAGGTGGTAGAGTTCCGCAACGTCTGGCCCGGGTATATGGTACTTGGCTTACCTATTCCAGCCGTAATAGCGTCAATGTTTGTCATTGTCGTGTTTCGGTTTGGAGAGCAAAGTAGCATGAAGCCTCATGCATGCGGCTTTGCCATCCCATCACGCGGACAGTAAAGTACCATTAACATCTTTGATGTTATAGACGTTTGTGTTTTAGCGTATCTGAGAGGGGTTTGCTATTTTTAATTTATATTAATGATCTTCTTGATAGTATAAAACATGATTGCTTTTTAATCGCTGATGACACTATCCTACTTATTAAATGTAAAAGTAAAAATGACTTGGTAAATGAAACAACTGAAACCTTACTACAAGTTTGAGACTAGTTAATTAATAATAATTTAAAAGTTAATGCAACTAAAACAAAATTAATTGAATTTCAGAAGTACCACAGTAATATTACTAAAAATACAAATATGTTTTTAAATAAAATAAATGTAGGTGATGTAGATTATACAAACTTTTTAGGAATAGTTATTGACAAATATTGTAATTGGAAATATTACACACATTGAATCTGTAGGTATGTAATAAGATTGATCTCAGAGGAATTAAACCATTCCTCTGAGAGATTGATAGATTTGTCTATGTCTTGAGAAGACTAAAAGAAGTAGGAAACGTAAAAGCCTCCCATTAGCATACCATTGATATGTCTTCTAATTTACAATATGGAATTGGAAATTGAATAATGGTACGAATTTTTAGAGTGCAAAGAAATGTAGTCGAGCAATATGTGTTGTTAATCCACAGCCGTGTGTTAATCAGTTACATTCCTGTAAACCACTTTTCAAGTCTCTTTTTAAAGTAAGGTCCCTTACCATGTTTATATATTTTAGAGGTACATGCGTATTTGTAAATAAGCATCAAAACTTAGGTATTTAAAATCAATGCTGAAGTCACTGGTAACTCATATTTCAGGAATAATAAGAAATTGTATGTGCCTAACCAAAAATTAAATATTTTTACAAAAAAATGTGTATTGGATGTCTTTTATTGTATACAATCACTGTACAATCATATTCCTGATAGTCCCTATAAATAAATTTCGCAAAAAGTTGTTTGATTTGCTGTTAGATAAAACTTATTATGATATTAAAAATTTTGTAGCCGATAAAATTAAATGTTAGTGGATAGGAATATAAGTTTGTTGAATTGACCTTTAAAAAAATTTCAATGTAGTAAAATTTTGTAAATGGTGAAAATGTTGTAAACTATAAAAATTTTAATTACACAAAAAATGAAACTTGTAAGTAATTATAAAATAATTTCTGTAATATGAAATCATTTTTATACATAGTACATAATAATAAGTACATAAAATAGAGAAAAAAGGACCAGCCCGCTGAGTTTCTTCCGCCGGACCCTCTCAGTGTGTGGCCGCGTTCCGATCCAGTATTAATTCTAAAAAATCGATACAATGTTTTAAATGTAATAACGATAATTAATAATTAAAATTAATGATATTTTTTTAAATATTTGCACATCATATAATCCATACTAATATTATAAATGCGAAAGTAATTCTGTCTGTCTGTCTGTTACGCTTTCACGGCTAAACCGCTGAACCGATTTGGATAAAATTTGGTACAAATATAGTTTGAGACCCGAGAAAGGACATAGGATAGTTCTTATCCCAGAAATCCCACGGGAACGGGATCTATGCGGGTTTTTATTTTAGAAATTTTTCGTATCGCGGGCACAGCTAGTGGTAGAATATGTTGGTAAGTAACTTAATTAATTTTTAACAAACTTGTAACACCCATATTCTCGCAAATAAATATTTTCTTTCTTTTTTGTTTTTCTTTCTATTAGGAGAGCCATCTGCTTGTTTTTAGATAGTGTAATGTTTAGGATTTGTTGTGTAGTTTGTTTTAGCGATTTAAAGTTACCGCAGCCAACTGACCTAATGTGTTTTATTTTTTTACTTAATAGGATTGCGTAAAAACATATGACTGTTCTATGGAAGGATGAAAAGAACTTAACATTGCACAGTGATAAAAAATAAAACAAAATTTCATCAGAGGAGCGCGTTCTGTTTGTAACTATATATTAATACACGAAAGAAAAACTTTGGACCTCTTTTTAACACAATTACGTGAACGGTGGAGTATAAAGTTTAGATTGCGGAGGAAGGCAGGACCCTAACATTTTTTTGATAAAATGCATTAGAAGTACGTTAAAATAATAAAAATAAACATTACCTACACTACATTCATGTGTCATACATGATATTATACACCAAAGAATATACAATCACCACGTTTTATTACACACACATGTCTAACATTTTTTTACTGCTAAAAATCAGTTGACAAACTTAAAGGAGATGTTATTGTTTATCCTATGGTCGTATTTCGGCCACTTGCGAGCGCTTGTGACTATAAAATACTAAAATAAACATTAAAATCAATATTATGCCTTGGAATCGTTAAAAATATTTTATTTTGAATTCCGGAATCCTAACATTAAAGAACGCTTTATCACATAGTTTAACGATCCATTTTTTGTTTGTTAAATATAACTAGATACGATTAATAAACTTAAAAGCATTCCGAATTCAGGATCTGAACTACAGAGGATACATTTCTCTTTTTCAATCAACCTGAATGAACAAATTACAAACGCAATCAAAACGCTCGGTAACGATTTCCGGACGAAACATTTTTTCTTTTTTTTTCATTCACCACCTAACATTGATCTTTCTTTTTTACAGCCGTATGTTTTCGTAAATCGGAACGCGATGTTGTTAGAGCACTCACTAATTGACGGTTCGATATCGAGATTCGTTGCGGTGCGTTCCTGTAGAGACATCGATTAAAAAAACCGAATGTATCGAATCGATTGAAATGCTTGTCGACAAACGATCTGTTTGGCTCTCCAGATGGCACTGGGAACGTTGATGACTTGTAGTTAATTCTGTTTGTAAACATGTGGCACTAAGTTAAATTAAATCTGTCTCTGATTTTAATTGCCTATAGGAAGAATGTTATCAGGTAAACATGTAAATGTAATATAGTAAGATTAATTTTAAATACTGTTTTGGCGGCCATTTATTAACTAAAATTAATTATGAAAACATAAAAACCGTGTTACATTGTCACTTTTAAATTTACCTTTGACTGCAGATATTCTAGATTATTTTTGAGAGTAGGTATATAAATCAATTGCTGTTCGTTAGTCTCGCTCGAGAACGGCTGAACCGATTTGGCTAATTTTGGTTTTGAATTAATTGTTGAAGTTCAGGGAAGGTATAAAGGTGACAAAATTTAGATAAGAGTAGTTAAAAAGGCAGAACAACGTTTGCCGAATCAGCTAGTTATTAATATTAAATGAAATATTTTTGACTGCTTGCGAATAGAAAAATGTTATTAATGACACAAAACCCCCTTAAGGATTGATTTTTGAAAAAAGTAGCTTATATTTGACCTTGGGTCTTAAATTATCGCCAAGCCAAATTTCATCAAAATCGGTTCAGCGGTTAAGCCGTGAAAGCGGTACAGACAGAAAGACAGGCATACAGATAGTTTTTACATTTATAATATGGATTTGTATTATTCGTGTATACACTACACATATTTGATTGTCACCATTGAGAGAGTTGATAAGTCACCTCAAATCATAAGATCCCAGGTCGGCAAAAATTTTATTGAAATTTTCTCTCTAGAAAAATCTCAGCAATAGCTCTGATCTATAGGTACATGGTGTGTTTTTGTATGTTGGTATTGTGTAAAGTCCGCCGTCCCTTGGAAAAGCTTATGAGTAAAATTTGTTATTTGTGGTGGGCAATTCATATTATTTTAACCTATGAGTTAACCTAAGCAATAACTTTAATATGGTTAACAACATACAAAACAAAGGTGACATGTAAGAAAATTTATTGGAACGGTGTTTAGTTGCATTTCAGTCAGTTTTAGCACCTATCCACTTCAAACGTAGTTCCATCCTCTAATAAAACGACGTTTCGTTTGAAGCTTTTTATCTTTTGGTCTTTTCATAAGTAAATGTGGTCATTTGAAAGACGAACATACAGATTAAGATGCAGTATTTAGTTTTTTGAAATAATAGGATAACTCACAATTATCTGTGAAAGGTTTTTGATTGTTGTTTTTAATTAAAACTTCCATTTCTCCTTAGGCTTAACACTATATGTCTTTGTCTGTATTGTAAACTGCCATATCGAACATATACATATAATTAATTTTGTTGTAACTTAACCACACTACCACTAGACTTCAAGCTGCTATTGAGATTTCGATTATTAAGAATAACCCAAAAAACCTCAATATTTTTCCCTGATAGTCTAGTCGAGAAGTTGAGTTCCTGCCAAAAATAGTTACAAGTTTATTAAAAATATGGTTGATGGCTTAAATGATCCGGAATGAGGTCCGGAAGTTATTTAATTGTTTATAAATATTTAATTAAGCCAATCGCCTCAATAATGGTTTGATTCGGTAGTCATTTCGGTAAAGGCACATTTAGGGTTTCATTTCAACAGGGTTCGTTCTAAATAAGGTTTTCAGTTTTTTTGGAGAACAACTTGTCCGAGACTATGAACTTTGTAACACCAAATATCCCAAAAAAATATCTACCATTTTATGTTAAAACTTACTAACTAAAATCCACCCGCTTCGCTGCGCGTAAATTCATTGACAATAACAATACATTACATACTCTTTGGACAATAAAAAAAACTATGTGGCTTATAATTTGCGCAATCACTACTCTCACTGTATAACAATATTTATCAATTTCGGTTAAGCCATTCTTAACTTATAACTGGACATTTATATGAATAGAGATACTTAAAAACAATCCAAATGAGAAGTATTGGTCGATCGTGTCGATTCTTTGGTGATAGAGTTAGGTTAGGTTATATAGTTTTATCGTATGGTATTTTTGAATACTTCCCCTTTGGAAAATAGACCATTTGCTATTCAGCCAGGCAGTTCGTAAAAGGCAAACGATCGGCTATACGTGTCACTACCACCGTGACTGCTAGGTAGTAGAGTACCCCTACCTGCCACCCCCTCGGTACGCCCATGGACAAGACGCCCATCTTTTCTCTCTCAATTCAATCTCTAATTTGGTAACTAATAAAGTTAGGTAAAAAAGAAAATTTTAGAAAAAAAGTATCTTCACGCCCGTATCCCCGTCAAGGTAGGTAGAGGTACAACAAGTGCACCCACGATTAGCCGAAGATACTTAGTCCCACAATGTGATAGGTAGCCAGCCTATCGCCAACCGGGCACTTTCCAATCCCAGGCAATGTTGTTTTCATCAGAAAACTGAAAAAACACATTTTTAAATAGCCCGACCCGTGAATCGAACCCGGGATCTCATGTGGTCAACTCCGACACCGGACCACTACACCACAGAGGCGAATATTTTAGAGTGACAGATTTTTTTTTTATTTTTTATTTTTTTTTATATCATAAGATAGCAAACAAGCAGATAGGTCTCCTGATGGAAAGAGTCAACCATCGCCTATAGACACCAAAGATGTTAATGGTGCGTTGCTATCTTGTGGCGAGGTCTAATGCCACATGCAAAAGTTTACCGGCTACCTTACCCTCCAAACCGGAACACGACAGCGACAAGCACTGACGCTATTGCGGCAGGAATAGGTAAGGCGGTGGTACCAGACCCGGGCGAGACAATGCAGAACTCTACCACCTAGTATCCACGATGGTAGTGACTCAATAGCTAATCGGTCGCCTTTTACGACCTGCCTGGCAGAACAGCAGTTGGCCTATTCTACAAAGGAGGCCGGGACCAACACGGCGAAAGAAAAAGAAAAGTTTTGACTTAACGTGTAGGACAAAGTTACCATTGAATTAAAAAATTAATATTAACAAGCTGTTGATAGAAAATTAGGTTGGTTTTGAATTGATTAATATAAATTTTTCTAGGTGGTAGAGTTCTTTCTGCATTGTCTCACACGGGTTTGGCACCATCGCCTTATCAATTCCTGCCGCAATAGCGTTAGTGTTTGTCACTGTCGTGTTCCGGTTTGGAGGGTACGGTAGCCGGTAAGCTTATGCTTGTGACATTAGGCCTCACCCACTAGATAGCAACGCACCATTAACATCTTTGGTGTCTATAGGCGATAGTTGACTCTTTCCATCAGGAAATCCATCCGCTTATTTGCTATCTTATGACATAAAAAAGAATTAAAAATCTCATAATTCTGATATTTTTAAAGTGGAGGACTCATCAGAAAAATCATCGAATGTATAGGACCAAAGTTCTTTCTTGTTTTCATAAAATAATTAAGCGTTTAAGGTAAAAAACTAATTATTGTCATTAATCAATATTTTTCCTTTACCAAGCTGATTTTTGTGAACATGTTTGAAGCCATGCATTTTACTTATTACTCGTTTCGAAATTTTTAGAAGATAGAAAAGGCGGGCGTCTCGTCAAAACGAAGCTGTTTACAAAAATTCAGCTTGTTATTAATCAAAATTTAAAAAAATCCTGGGACCACAGTCTATATATAAACCTCGTTCCTTTACGCTAATTTACAGATGCGAGTAACGACGAAATACACCTACCTAAAATTAATAGCAATATTTATGAGGCGCCGTTGTGCTTCGAAATGGTAATTTATTAGTAGGCGACGAATATATCTATTCATATAAATCTTGAGGTTCTTATACGCCATGACATTATAATAATTACCACAAAACGCGAGAGAAGAATAATACGTGTAACTACATTGTGACTTAACTAGGTGGCAGAGTTCTGCAACGCGACCCAGTTTGCTACCACCCTCTTACTCATTCCTGTCGCAAATGCGTTAGTGCGTTGTTTTTGCAGGTATCAAAAACTTACTTATGTCTACCGCAATAACGTCAGTGTTGGCCACCGTTGTTTTCCGGTTTGGAATATAAGATTATGCATACGGTTAATCAACCCACCATACGAATGACAACATATAATTTAGACGAAGGTAGAAGCTCCATCCGTACGTTGTGGATATACCAAAAAAATAAAAAAGTTTGACAGCTCTTTTGGAACAAACTGCCTCCGTCTATTTTTCCTGACAAATAGAGTCCTCGAATCTTTAAGAGTAGAATGAATAGGTTTATTTTGGATGGGCGTGTAACACCTTCATCTTCATTGATACTTTCTATGAGGTGAGATGGAAGACAAACGCATATTCCAATTTCCAATTTAAAAAAATGTTCAGTGTTCTTTCTTTACATAATTAAAAACATATTTTTTGTAATCCTTCATTTCTTTTTAACATTTGCTTGCCTTAATTGTGCGTTGTCATTTTAAATGCCCGTAGGACGAATATTAGATTAGTCATTTCACAAAGAATATATATAAAGTGTATCTGTTAAATAGTGGTTAAATATATCTATGGATGAATGAATCCTATTTCAAGGATACAGATAAATAATTAATCAAGTAAAAGTGTCAAAAGTATTGACATTTTAAATAACAAACCCGGAACTAAAAAATGTATATTTGATAAGCAGAAAACGAGTCTGTCTTCGCTTTAATAAAATTATTTTTCAAAGTCATTCTCTAAGTAACGCGGGACATCATAGAGTTTAGTAATCTGTTAGGTATGACATCCAATTTGTGTCCAATTTGAAATCTTAATAAGCCGTCAAAGCGTTCCAGAAATAGTTGACTAACTAATTACCCGCCGCTACGAGGGAGGTTGGCGACAATTGACAAATGTGTTCTGCATTGGGCGATACATACAATTAGTCCAAGAATGTTTCCGAACGTACCAATCTCGCTGTCACCACGGAAAACGTCAATGTCAAAGTTTACCGCCAAAATAAACCTTTATTAGATATATTTAAAGGTGATATTCCAATCTTAATTACTTCAAATTGAGTGTTTGCTTTGCGAGGGGGGTCTATTTAGAGAGGCCTTTGTCTGTGTGGACAGAGATAAATCATTCGGTCCTGTCAGGCGTCTGGTTGGGAGTGCGTGACAAATTACCCGTGTGCCTCCTAGTGGCGTGGTTGGGAACTATTTCTTTTCACGTTATAGGTGAAAGGTCGCACGTCCATTAAGAATAATTGGCCATTATGTAATATATTTCAAAAAAGGATTTTTTTATAAAAAGCCGTTAAACAAGATTGATACGTTCTGACCAATATGGCGGATGTACACCAGTTTCGCTTTTTTATAGCGTAGGACACCAAAAAGGAGATGGCTCTTGTGATGGAAAGAGATAAACATTGCCTATAGACACTAAAGATGTAAATAGTGTACTTTTTGAAATGGTGCTTTTGCATTTGCATTGTATGTCGGGAATGTGATGTCATACTAACATGTTGTAACATAATAACATGTTGTAACATAATAACATGTTGTAACATAATAACATGTTGTAACATAATAACATGTTCATAGAAAATAGACCAACTCTTTAGATGGCGGTTCCATCAAAAACCATCCAATAGTGGTTGCACCACCATCACATAAGAATTTGAAAGTGGTAAAAGCACTAGGTATTTAAACAGCGCTACAAGCGCACTGCGTCTACAACAGCTACATTCATATCGAAGTTTACCGCCAGCGTCGTTCTGGTAAGTATTTGAAACTTAATTTTCAGTAAACAGTTGGACATCTTAACAACCTTTACCTCCAATATAAGCTGGTCCTCCTTATCTTTCTACTCCATGCCTAAAGCTGTAGTATTAAACCCGGGTGATAACTTAAAAAAACTATGTTTTTTTTATAATTAGGGGCCATCCATAAATTACGTCACACGAATTTCATGATTTTTTGACCCCTCCCCCGTCCTTGTCACAGCTGGTTACATTTGTGAGACCTCCCTACCTAGTGTGATGTCACATATTTTACAATTTTTACATTGGAAAAATGATCTCTTTCGATTATTTTTTATCTATACAGGTATTTTTAAAGTGATGTTATAAAATATGGGACCCCTCCCTACCCCTTGTCACACAATGTCACACTTTTTCGACCCCGTCCCTCCCCCTTAAAGTACGTAATTTATGGATGGCCCCTTAGATAATACCTAATGGATGATAGACGGTTCTCCTGATGAAAAAATAAACCATCACCTATAGACACCAAAGATGTTAATAGTGCGTTGCTATTTATGTGCTCTATCGGCTACATTAGCCTCCGAACTGGAACACGCCACTCTAAATTTTCCTTTTTCATCTCTCTTTATTACTTACCCGATTCGAGATTTTCGGCAGATAGAAAAGATGGTTGTCTCGTCAAAATGAAGCTGTTCACAAAAATTCAGCTTGTTATTAATGAAAAAAAGTTTGTTGGACCACGGTCTATGCGTTATTCGATAGAGTTTTTGAGGCATCTAGGACAAAAAAGTACTTCGTGGATAGTCCCCCGATTGCGTTTCGGTTAAACCATAGACTGCATAAGATGATTCAGTCTTAGTGGTGCAGTATCATATAGTGACTACATATATATGTGCCATTCATTTATTACATAAGACTATTTTTGCTAGTTTTTGACCCCCTCCCCCCTATATAAGACAAAACAACAATATGCTGAACATGTCCCACTTGTTTAATATTTAATACGTCAGAACTAAAAGGACAACAATAACACAAGTTTGGTTTATTTTAATATCAGAATGATTAAGTGTTTGTATTTCCTACTAATAATTTTTATTTTTTGGTAGTAATTTGATTTTAATTATTTACCTATACGTATTCGACCGCGCATCGGCACTCGCCCAGTTGTCCGCGCTTTTTTAAAGTGTCGTTTTTATTTTGCGCATTTTTGTTATCTTACATGAGAACTATCAATATTCCTCCTACCTTGTAAGAAAAAATAAGACGAGTCTCCGCCTTAAATCATCTTGTGAATGGTCCAATACTCTTTGTTTTTCCTACCTCCGATCCTTGAAAAAATTATCGCCATTTTGGTTATTGGTAATAACAGAGTGCTAAGTGTGAGTTTTTCTTATCGCATTCGATCGTGAGCGCGTTTGGAGTTTACTAGGAATTTCTATGTGATTTGTACAGCACCACCTAGTGCTAAACGTGAGAAACCAGTTTACCACTAGGTGGCGCTGTACAAATCACATACAAATTCCTAGTAAACTCCAAACGCGCTCACGATCGAATGCGATAAGAAAAACTCACACTTAGCACTCAGATCCGTAATGAAATGATCCGATTGGCTTTAGAAATTTGCAGTTGCTGGGAATTAGGATAAAAAATAGCACGAATAACTATGAAAGAGTAGTCATGCTGATGTCTGAAGCGGCACGTTTTTGGCTTAAAAAGTGTCATAGATTCGTCGGAATTGCGAGTTGTAAATCTGAATTGTGAATCTGCGGAACGGGTCCTAAGATTACTGTGGAAATTACTGAGATCAGCGGGGTTACACGTAACTCGCAATACGAAATTATCGTAATTGTTTAGTTATTGCAAGACACAATAGCCTTAAATATGTAGCAGTCGTTGCTGCTTGATTAGTTTTAGTGCTGTGATATTGCAAAAAGTGCATCAAGTAAACAACAAGCAATTGGGAACGTTTTTGATGAGTTTTTCGTTACGTTTAAAAGTCAACGCTGATCGCTGGCGAATTGCAAACGTTAGGTGATACGCCTGCCAGTTGCAGTTAGTTTGTGTTTCCAAAAGACTTCCAAAAAGGAGGTTCCCTGCTAACCTGCAGGGCGGCTGCATGTTTTTCAGATGGTTGTTACCTCATAAGAAAGGTAGAAGAGGTAGGAAGAGGTACAACATGTGCACCCACGATTAGCCAACGATACTTAATCCCACAATGACAGGTAGCAAGCCTATTGCCAACCGGGCAATTATCCAATCCCGGGCAACATTAGATTTATCAAAAACTGAAAAAAATACACTTTTGAATTGCCTGATCCGGGAATCGAAAATCGAGGACCTCATACGGTCAACACTGACACCGGATCACTAGACTAGGCGAATAAAAAACGACTTTCGAAAAATTGATTAAAATTTTTTGGAAGTCGTTCGAGAAAAACTTTACGATTTAAATAAATAAACGGTTATAAGTAAGTAGGTAGTTAGTTTACATAGTTCATGAATCATTTCGTATATTTCTGTTTAATCGGTATCAAAAATTAGAATTTCAACTTATAACAACACTCTTCAAAGCGTCAAGAAAATCTGCTCGATTCTATAATAATCAACATTACAAATTAATGTTATTTGTCACGAAGCATTCAATTAACGGAGGAGACGCAATCTGTATTCTGTGCTGTTAAAACACAAAAAAGAGATTTGTATTTACAAATTGGCCATTAAAATTCTTGGCGCGCATTTTTGACACTCAAAATGGAGGGTGATTTAATTAATCGTCTCTTAAAATTAAGTTGTTTTAATAAATTTTTGAAATTGGAAGAATTTGTTCCCAAAATATTTAAGTAATAAAAACGTCAAACTAATTGATGTCGGCGTCGATGGAGAGAAAATGTTATCATTTTAGAACGTTTTTATTATAAGTTTTATAAAGGTTACGTTTAAAAAATTTAAATAGATAGATAAATACAAGTAATTGGCTCTTCCGGTCTTTATTATATCATTAGATACCAAACAAGCATATAGCTCTCCTGATGGAAAGACAAGCCATAGCCTATAGACACCAAAGACGTTAATGGTGCGTAGCTATATGCATGAATCTATCGGCTGTCTTGCCCTCCACACCAGAACACGATACTGAGTGCTAAGTGTGAGTTTTTCTTTTCGCATTCGATCGTGAGCGCGTTTCGAGTTTACTAGGAATTTGTATGTGATTTTTACAGCGTCACCTAGTGGTAAACTGGTTTCTCACGTTTACCACTAGGTGGCGTTGTACAAATCACATACAAATTCCTAGTAAATTCCAAACGCGCACACGATCGAATGCGAAAAGAAAAACTCACACTTAGCACTCTGACAAAGAAACTATTGCCGCAGGAATAGATAAGGCGGTGGTATCGTATACCTATATCGTAAAAAAAACCCTCAGACGTTGCGGAACTCTAGTATCTACCACATAGTCTTGGGTGTACTACAGTATACTGGAGACTCAGTAGTCAATCTACATACATGTGACATTCGAGCAACGCACACATAGACAACTTTCACGGACGCGATATCTCGGAATGGTTCGGTACAGTTTGTACCCCACCAGTCGGAGATACTGCGTCCGTGAGAGGTATCTATGTGCGCAATGCTCGAATAATACTTGTATGTAACATTGACTTCTGGTAGTCTCTAAGTATTCTGTGGGTGTAACCAGGTTCTGGGCCAGGGAGGTGGGAGACTGATTGAAACTGGATTTTAGGCCGAAACTTCAGCTTCTGTTTCAGTTCCGGTTAAAACCGAAACCGTAACATTTTAAGACTATATTTTTGTCGATACACTTTGTCCGTACTTTTATTCCACTACTAGTTGTTGCCAGCGACTTCGTCCGCGCGGACTTCGTTTACTCCGCACAGCCCCTCTCCTTAGGTGATAGCGTGATAATATGTAGCCTATATGTTGACCCGACCTATTAGTTATATTCATGCAAAATTTGAAGTAAATCCATGCAGTACTTTTTGAGTTTACCCCGGACATACATACAGACAAACAGACAAACAGACAAACAGACAGACAAACAGACAAACAGACAGACAAACAGACGAACAGACGAACAGACGAACAGACGAACAGACGAACAGACGAACAGACGAACAGACGAACAGACGAACAGACGAACAGACGAACAGACGAACAGACGAACAGACGAACAGACGAACAGACGAACAGACGAACAGACGAACAGACGAACAGACGAACAGACGAACAGACGAACAGACGAACAGACGAACAGACGAACAGACGAACAGACGAACAGACGAACAGACGAACAGACGAACAGACGAACAGACGAACAGACGAACAGACGAACAGACGAACAGACGAACAGACGAACAGACGAACAGACGAACAGACGAACAGACGAACAGACGAACAGACGAACAGACGAACAGACGAACAGACGAACAGACGAACAGACGAACAGACGAACAGACGAACAGACGAACAGACGAACAGACGAACAGACGAACAGACGAACAGACGAACAGACGAACAGACGAACAGACGAACAGACGAACAGACGAACAGACGAACAGACGAACAGACGAACAGACGAACAGACGAACAGACGAACAGACGAACAGACGAACAGACGAACAGACGAACAGACGAACAGACGAACAGACGAACAGACGAACAGACGAACAGACGAACAGACGAACAGACGAACAGACGAACAGACGAACAGACGAACAGGCGAACAGGCGAACAGACGAACAGACGACCAGACGAACAGACGAACGGCATGATCTACAATCGATATCGAAGCCAAAAATATAGTTTTTAGACTTTTTGTCTGTTTGTCTGTATGTATGTCCGGGGACTCCGGGGTAAACTCAAAAAGAACTGCTGTAATGGATTTACTTCAAATTTTGCATGAATATTACAAAAAGGTCGGCTCAACATATAGGCTACATATTATCACGCTATCACCTACGGAGGAGGAGGTGTGCGGAGTAAACGAAGTTCGCGCGGACGAATTCGCGGGCAACAGCTAGTAGTGAAATAAAAGTACAAGTGAATTGTAAGGTGGTTTCAACAAATAAATTTTGTGTTTATCCTTTATAAACAAACAAATCTTACCACTTTATATTCGTAATATTCGTATAGACTGGCTCACCCGCGCAGCTTCGCTCTCGGGTAGAGTAACATGTCACCAACATAAGAAAGGAAAATAATGACGGTTCATACAAAGTTCGCCTTGAAAGCAATACATGTTGATAGATGCTTACCGCTACATACATATTCTTCAAAGGAGCTCGAGCCAACATAGGGGAAAATTTCTTTGTTAAGTTCGCAGTAAAAACCGGTACATAAAAACACTAAAAGAAAGAATTTCAATTTATCACAAAGAATTTCAACCCAATCCGAATAACGACCTCTTAAAAAATGAACCAATGTAATGAATGAAGATAGAATTTTAATTGGACCGGGAAGCTTCGTTTTTTGCAGCAAACTTTTTAATTAACCCTGGTGCAAACTCCTGTTTTACTACTGGACGTGTTTATTGAAGATTCAAATTTCGGATTTTTTCTTATTAAGGAATTTTGTCCACAAGTAAAGCTTTGTCCACAAGTAAATTAACATGTCGTCGATATAGTTTTACAATCTTTCATCTCATTCTATCATACAATCTTTCATCTTCTATCTTTCATCTCATTCTTTCATACAATTTTTCATCCTCTATTTCTGCCTCTTAGGGGATGGTGTTTGAAAAAGTATTTTAAAAAAAGTTACACATAACTTTCAGGAACCTTATAGATTTTGATTCCCTTGTAAAATCACAATATATGCGACAAAAACTGTTATATCTCTTGATCGTGTTTTTTTTACGATGTAACTAAAAATTAACAGATTTTGGATTTTTTTTCTTAATATATGCTGACATTGCTTCTTGCCAAATTTCATAATACTATTTCAACGGAAAGCACCTTATAGGTTTTGACTTCCTTTTGAAATCGCAAAAAATCGCAAAATATGCGACATAAACGGTCATATCTAACGATCCCATTGACTTACAGCAAAAAGGACCATATAATTTAATATAAATTTCAATTTGATATCTTTACGCGTTTCTGAGAAAAAGGGTATTGACCGACAGACGGACAGACGGACAGACGGACGGACAGATGGATAACGAAGTGATCCTATAAGTTTTAATAACAAAACACTTGTACTAGCTTCCCTATATACCTATATTTTTATCAAATTTTTTAAAAGTCTACCGGTTTCGCGTATTAAGGCATCATCAGGACTTGTAGCTAGACGAGATCCTATAAGGGTTCAGTTTTTTCTAATAAGATATGGAACCCTAGAAACAAAAAAATAATAATTTGGAACCATAAACAAATCATTCATTGCCGATACTTATTTGTAGATCTAATAGTCACGATATAACACATTTGGCCAATCATTCGTTATTTACGAAATGTCTAGCTGATTGTTAGATGCTCCATTTTTCAAAAGGGGCTGGACAGATACGGGGTACAACAATAACAGTTCCAGTTGAAGCAGTCAGCACTAGATTAATCTCAGAAACAAAAACTACGTTGAGGAATTTAATACTTTTTATTGACGCTTTCCGATTCACAGGTTGATTACAAATTTTATTGTAATAAAAATGTAGAGAGAATTACTGGACCAATTAGACAATTTTTCAACTCACTTTCCAAAAGGAGAATTACCAATATATTTTCTTTTAATTTTTATGTTTCTTGCCTCAAAACTCGGTCGTTTATGTAATCTAAGGACGCTAGATGATAATTTTTCCTGGTACTCCAGCTGTGGATACATCAACAAATACGATGTGGTAGGCCTTATGGGGGTGTGGCGCTGTTATGGAGGAAGTCTGCGTTCCTGTGCGTTTCCAGTTTTATCGTTTGATATTCGTAGTGGTCGTCTTGCAAGCATTAAAGTAATGCATAAAGATCGCTCAGTTTTGCGTATCTGCGTACATGCCCACCGCGTCTGTAGATAATTGAATTCAAAGAATACCTAAGTGAAATTAATGCAATGGTTAAAAGTAATGGTGAGGTGGAATCCGTCTACATACTTGGAGATTTTAATGCGCACCCAAATGGGCTATTCTCAAATGAACTATTAAATTTTTGTTTGGAGCAGTTGTGGTCGTGTGTTGACATGGACGTGTTACCTATAGATAGGTTTACTTTTGTTACTCGATCACTGTGTGGTTACGAGTGCAGCACGACAAAGTATACGTAGTATTTTATTGTAAATACCCTGAGGATGCTTGTGTAAGCTAAACCGGTCGGAAATTAAATATAATTATCTTATTGTAAAAGAGTACAAGTGTTATCAGCTAGCAAATATTGTTTTAAAATGGAGTTTCACCAAGTGCCGACGATAAAAAGTGTAGAATATATACGTAGATGTCAGTTTTGTATGATACTTATTGGTCTGATCACTACCCCTTAATGATTGAATGTGATCTCTTTTTAATTAAACCAAAAATGGCTACTTTAACTGCTAAATGTGACAGTTATTTGGAAGGAGAGGTGTATTGATCAACTAAATAAGTTTACAGATTTATGTAACTTAAAATTAAGGAAACTGGATTTTCAATTGAATTTCAAAATAATTGTGCAGATAAATTCTGTATTAACTTGAGTCATAAGCAAGTAATTAATAAAATGTATAGCGATATAATTTTTGCGGAAAAAGAAACTGCCGTGTGCACTCACAGGGGTCCCAGTGTTAGAAAACACTGACATATTCCAGGATGGAACAAGTATTTTCGTGATGCTCACAGGGCGGCTAGGTTGTCTTATAATAATTGGCTATTATTTGGTAAATATAATAATGGGCCTTACTATAATGATATGAGAGAAAAACGGCGAATATTTAAATCTAAACTCAAATATTGTCAAAATAATGAATATCATATAAAATTAGATATTATAGCTCAACACCATGCAAAGATTTTTATAAATTTAGGAAAAATGCAAATAAACTAATAAACCGGCAATAAACATAATATACCAGTGGGAAGGATGCGCTGTGCCGCGCTCCCGGCTGCTTGGATACCACCATCTTGCTTATTTTACCGTGAAGCAGCTTTGCTGTGTTTCGGAGAGAAGGGCAAGACAGGCAATGTAATTACTGGCACCGAAACTTAACATCTTATGTCTCAGGATAGGCAACACACGAATCGAATACCTGGGCTTGTTCAAGCCCAGGTATCCCATTTTTGTTCATTGGCGACGTCGACCACTTACCATCAGGTGTCACGTCTGCCAGTTTGCCTATCTCAATAACATAAAAAAAACTATATCCAAAAGCCAGTCTCCCTGTGAGCGTTGTTGGCGTATGTAAACCTAAGGATATAGTCAATTTATTTAAACACGAGTTTCTAACTGAGTCATTACTAAATTGTACTGGAGTGCTCGAGTCTGGGAGAAGTCATGGGTGTAATGTTTCTATTACATTTTCTGCAGGAGAATTCGATTCGATGATACAAAAAATGGATAGAGGAAAGTCACCTGGCCACGACGGTCGCAGTGTCGAGCATCTAAAAATGCAAGTCCACACTTGCCCAGAATGTTTGCCATGTTTTAGAACCTATATATTAATTACTGTAACCTGCCTCATGATCTTATATATGCTTATATGTGGTTGTGCCAATTGTTAAAAATAAAACTGTAGATGTATCTGATTCAACAACCAATAATAGACCATTTTTTTGGAAACTATAGTGGCTAAAGTAATGGATAGCCTGTTTGACAAACAGCTGGATAAACATATAAAGCTACATGATTTACAATATGGGCTTAGAAATGGATTATCCACTGAGAATGCTATTTTTTTTCTCAAGCAGTCTATTAATTAAAATCGGCTACACTCACATTTAATCAGCGTAACTTACGACTAGTTTTGGACCTATATGAGGTCCTTCCTCAGAGCGAATTAGACGGTCGCTCGGTAGCGTCTCGTCTGGAACTGCGGGTGGTTGCTCGTCGTGCGCGGTCTCATCGGATCGGGAATGTGAGAAGCGACGTCGGCGATGATGGTGCACACCTTGTAGTCTGCGCGTTTATATTATTGTTGGAATTTAAATGTGTACAAAATGCACTCACAACGTCTACTATACTGTCATCTTCCGTGTTATTATTTTTCCGCGTTGCGTTTAACAACACGGGTTTCCAAGCAGGCGGCAGTGTACATCCCTTATCTCTATGAAAATTAGGTCAACGGTCAATCTCGATGGCCTCAATGAACTTACGCGACACAAAGTTCTTTTCGCGGGCCAAAATTTTCGCCTTGTCAAACTTAATACAATGTGAAGTACCCGATTCGAGGCTTGTTCCGCCACTATCGAGATAATGCAGTCTATTTTACGCATATTACGGATATGTTCGGCGAGCCTGATAGAGAGACAGGACGGCAGGAGAGGCAGGACCATGGACTACATGGAGGCCATCGAGATTGACCGTCGTGCTAATTTTAGAGAGATAAGGGATGGACACTGTATATATATATATATATATATATATATATATATATATATATATATATATATATATATATATATATATATATATATATATATATATATATATACACTACGAGGCACTACGAGTGCAATATATAACGCATTTAGGATACTGATCGGTCTGCCACGCCATTGTAGTACTTCGGGCATATTTGCGGTAAATCGTGTGGATGGGTTTCATGCGATTGTCAAATTGTCAGAAAGCGATCTGCCTCTTTACTCGGAAGACTGCGAACTAGCTCGAACATTATTCTAAACGTATTGGTGTATCATTGAGACTCAAAAATGCTTCAGCATAGGTAAACCTGCACATATCTCAGGTGACACCAGGACGATTTATATAGTTTTTATTTAATTACTTTTCCTTTTTCTTTCTCATTACCGCCGTATGAGAGGAATAAGTTACATTATTGCCGTTTTTTTAGAACTTGGGAACTTAAAATCACTAGAAACTGTACAAAGTTAATATCATGTCAATCAAACAACATTCAATAATTTTAGTTTTTAAAAATGTATTGTTAACACAAATTTAATTTTAGTTTTTAAAAATGTATTGCTAACAAAAAAATGGACATGTTTCTCAATTAATTATAGTAATAATAATAATTATTATTATATTATTAAAGTACGAGGAAGGTTTCTGTGGAGGGAAAAAATGCGAGAAAAATAATAAAAGCAATACTTATATTTTCCTTTATATATACTGTTCACAGCTTTCAAAAATTTAATGATTTTAAATCTGTTCTAAGGTGCGAGTGGTGGTAGTAAAATGAAATAATAAGATAATGTTACTTTGTTCTCTACGTAGCAAGGATGATACTTACATAGCTCTTCACATGTTTTAAAGTAATATTTAGTCAGTTTGTCTATGTAAAACCGTTTACTGCAAAACCAAGCTTTTTAAGCGAGAAAGGTATTCGGCCTAAGTTTGGGTTAAGTTTGGGTTTAAAGCCTACTCAAAGGGTGTCTCATGTGTGACCGTACCTCGGCTTGGTGGTGGAGTTCCGCAACGTCTTGCCCGGGTATTTGATACCACCGCCTTACCTATAACTGTCACAATAGCGTCAATACTCGTCATTGTCGTGTTCCAGTTTGGACGGTGAAGTAGCCTATAAACTCATGCAATGGCATTGCCATCTCGCTACACGGATAGCAACGCAGAATTAACATTTTTGGCACCTTTTCCACCTTTTGGCTGTCTTTTTCCACCAGAAGAGCTGTCTGCTTGTAAGGATGTAAAAAAAGGCAAAATAAAACTGGCTATACGAATGTATTTGTTTTACTAATTTATTGGATATATTAAAGCGTCAGATATCTTCTACAGCTATACAATCCTTTTTGAAGAATAACACATCTGTCCTCCTGCCAACTGGAAAATACCTTGTGGTTAAGATTTTTTTTATAGAAGAGGGGGCAAACGAGCGGAAGGTGCACCTTATGGTAAGTGATCACCGTGGCCCATGGACATCCGCAATACCAGGGGTCTTGCAGTTGTATTGCCGGCCTTTTAAGAATGATTAAGCTCTTTTCTTGAAGGCCCCTAAGTCGTATCCGTTTGGAAATACCCCTGCCGGTAATTGATTCCACAACAAAGTAGTGCGAGGCAAAAAGTGCCGAGAGAAACGCACAGTTGTGGATTTCAAGACATCGAGATGGTGAGGATGGAATTTCATATTTTGACGCGATGTCCAATGATAGAATTCGGCAGCAGGAATTAATTCAAATAACTCGTCGGAACACTCCTCATGAAAAATACGATAGAAGACACAGAATGGACCAACATCTCTGCGCAACGCCAAAGAGTCAAGCCGTTTCGAAATAGCCTGGTCGTCAACGATTAGAACCGCTCTATGCTAAATGCGCTCAAGAAGAAGCTGTTACTGAGGAGTTCCGGCCCAGAGATGAGAACAGTACTCCATGTGAGGCCGAATTTGAGCCTTATAAAGTTGAAGGCGATGGGCTGGCAAGAACTACTGTCTCGCTCTGCTGAGCACATCCAGATTTTTGGAGGCTATGGGACCTGTAGAGGAACGCATAGATGCGGGGATGGTCATCGCAGTCTACACGCAGCCAGAGGATGAATAGGTCCTTATAGCCTTCAAGGCTGCTGAGACGTCGAGAACAGATATCCTGCCTGACGTAAGCACAAACTCCCGCCCGGGGTACAAATGAATGCTCGAATTTGTACTCTGGGTAGGAAAGATATGAGGTATCAGTTGGAGAAAATATCTGCGTCTCAGTTAAAAAGAACAAAGCCGGCTTAGCCGTATCAAGGTGGTAGTGGACGGCATTTAGGTTTGAGTGTAGACCCCTAATAATAGTGTAGTCCACGTGGAGTTTGGTAGAGGGTGCCTTTCGATTTCTGTTCAGTTTGCCCCGAGCAACGAAGTTTGAGAGCGCAATTACCATCCATGATTAGGCTGATTACAAACCCCTGAACATGGATGTCCAGAGGGGGATTCTCCACCGCTTACGCTAGTGGTACCCCCTGGGGTTAAGTATTACCTTGAAATTGCGCTTCCATAGTGTTAGGGGGAGGTTCCATAGTGTTAAAGGGCCTCCAGGAACCTCACAGACCAAACGAAACTCAACAGCAAAGCTGTTACTTTCCGTTGGTTTTAAGTGAGGTAGTGGTATTACCGGGCCCGGGCGTGCCAACCCCTTCAGCTAAGCATGGTACTACCACTTTTTATCTGACTGCACCGGTGGAATAATTTAAAAAAAGAAAATGATCCCCCGGTGGCCGCGGATATGGGGTCGTCACGGCCCGACGCTGGCAACCGGTACAGAACTATAATTACTTCGAAACAAAAGGAACAAGAAATAATTCATTAAATAAATATCATCACGTTCACCTCTCCGATGAGGTAAGCCGTGGAATAACTTACAACCACAAATAGCCAACGATATTGACGTGACGTATCGCCAGTCTCGGGAAAGTTATATTTTCCTAAAAAACTAAAACCTACCTTACCCTCTAAACCGGAACATGAAAATGACAAGTATTGACGCTATTGCAACAGGAATATGTAAATCGGTGGTACCAAATGCTGTACCACCTAGAAGTCACGATGAAAGTGACACGTATAGCCAATCGGTCATCTTTTACGACCTGCCTGACAATACGGCAGTTGGCCTATTCTTCAAGAGAGCCCGGAGCAACACGGGGGTCGTTAATCGATTGTCTTTTTTTTCTTCAGAAAAGTCATCAGCTTGTTTGCTATTAATGGTATAAAATAACATCCTGTAGAAGTAATTTGTGACAAAAACTAATATTGTGCATGTCACTGTTGACGCCTAATAGTAGATATTTACCAGCGATTAGGTGACCGATTAAAGCGCTCGACGGGTCTCCGATACGCTGCCAACGCGTAATTGTGGCAATGACAGCCGTGGACTGAACTCAAATTTCATTCCAAATTAGTGTTCTGTCTACGGTATTTAAGAACCAATGAGAAAAGAAGTCGTTACACTACTTAAATCGAAACACACTTCGCTGTCCCCGGTGAATAAAATGATAACTACAGAAATGCAACTTTTAAAAAATGGGTTTCTTGTTACATAATTGGAAGGAATATATTTCGATAATATAATAATTGATTGCACCTTAAATACTGAACGACTGGAATCTACGACTGATGGTTGTTAGCTTTGAAAAAAAATTATTTTTTGGTTGTTCGAAATGTTTCAAAGAAGCACGTTAATTATCAAAAGAGAGGCTTATCATTTTATTCTACAAGTTTTAAGGGTGTGTTTTTTTATATCATAAGATAGCAAAAAAGCAGATGGGTCTCCTGATGGAAAGAGTCAACCATCGCCTATAGAAACCAAAGATGTTAATGGTGCTTTGTTATCTTGTGGCGAGATCTAATGTCATAGGTATGCATAAGTTTGCCAGCTACCTTACCCTCCAAACCGGAACACGACAAGCACTGACGCTATTACGACAGGAATAGGTAAGGCGGTAGTACTAGACCCAGGCGAGACAATGCAGACTTTTACCACCTAGTAAAAGTCGTGTTCTCATAATAGTCGTTTTACCAACATATAATTATACGAAGCGGCCGGTTGGTTTTGAACGAGAATAAAACGGTATTTATAATAATCTAGTCAAAATTTTTTTATAAAAACGTAATTCTATGACTGTTTCTCATACCAGCAAGTAGGAATATATTTCGATAATATAATAATAATAATAATAACACGCTATTCTAGTAAAATGCTCGTGTAAAATCTTTAAATCATAGATACAGAGGTTTATATACTCAAATATTTAAATACGATTGTTGATTTTTAACTTCATAAAAAAAATCGTATAAAAATTACAAAATAATTAAGCAGATGTACCTACAGCCATCCACAGATCCCAAAAATGACCACTCTAACACTAAGATAATGGTAGTTATCTTTTTATTCTTCGGGGGCGGTGACTTGTACTGTGAAACAATAAACCCAACACAAGTATAATCCAATCCTTTGTAGTCTAGTGGTCTGGTGTCGGGGAAGACCACATGAGGTCCCATTTTCCATGCTCGGGTCAGGCAAATCAAAATATGTTTTTTTTTTCAGATTAATTCCTACTACTATAGATAGTTTATTACCTAGATACCTAGTTTGCTCCGCTTCCGCCGTGTTGGTCCCGGCCTCCTTTGTAGAATAGGCCAACTGCCGTTCTGCCAGGCAGGTCGTAAAAGGCGACCGTTTGGCTATCGAGTCACTACCATCGTGGCTACTAGGTGGTAGAGTTCTGCATTGTCTCGCCCGGGTCTGGTACCAACGCCTTACCTATTCCTACCGCAATAGCGTCAGTGCTTGTCGCTGTCGTGTTCCGGTTTGGAGGGTAAGGTAGCCGGTAAACTTATGCATGTGGCATTAGACCTCGCCACGGGATAGCAACGCACCATTAACATCTTTGGTGTCTATAGGCGATGGTTGACTCTTTCCATCAGGAGACCCATCTGCCTGTTTGCTATCTTATGACATAAAAAAAATAAATGTTTTTCTCTAGTTTGTAGATAGGTAGATAGATAGCTTACTCTTAAATTTTAGGCTAATACGCAGATAGAAAAATAGTTAATTTACTTGGTTATGTTGTAGGTTAGTGTATGCAAATAGTTTATTTAAATATAATATGAATCGTTATTTTTATTGTGAAGTAGTGGCTAGTGTTAAGTTATAAATTTATATTTTATATGCGAGACAAGTGCAAGCTTGCGGACAAACCGGGATACGGTTTTTGCAAAGCTAATTGTTACCATGTGTTATAATATTTGTTTAAATAAATTTAAAAAAAAAAGATAATAACGACATTACCCGGGATTGGATAAGTGTCCGCCATTTTGTATATTTTTTTTACGCATTCTCAGTTTTTGGTTTGCTGGAAGAAAACCCTTATATCCTCGCCTTTTGTGGAATTTTTATGGGTCAAAATGTAATTTTGCTTTTATGTGTATAATAAAGTATTAAATAAACAAATAAATAATAAATAACACCCATCGGTATAACAAGCAAATAATTTGTTAGATCAATTTTTGTAATTTCATTTACCCAGCAATGTCTATGAAAATAAACTGATAAAGTGTGTGTCAAGCCACGTACAATGCAGGGTTCGGTAGTTGCCCATCGAAATAATACGGAAAACGAAGGGGTATTTTATTAATTTGAAATTTTTACATTATTAAAAACTTTAACAATAGGTTAAATTTTTACATTATGTAACAAAATAATCTAAAAATTTAACGTCAATCACGGATATATCAACAGCACTGGTTCATCGTCCATAAAAAAATTCCAAGTAGGTACTTACATTTAATAAGTTTTGTAGATTATTACTCATAAACTTGTTAATCCTACATAGCCTTGATAATTTTCTTTCTCAATTCATTATATTTACTACTGATGTCAATTTTCTCAGACCCCCAGAACTTACCAAAAAATAGCAATTTAAAGCTTTACCTATACTTCACATACCTACATAATTTTTAAAACCTATCTACGTATCCTACATATCTAAATACTTACTATAAAATATATTCGCTTAACATACCTACATACCTATAGGGGACCTACCCAAAAAACATTCTTTCTTTATATCATACTAGCGGGCCGCCCCGGCTTCGCACGGGAAAAATGATTAAAATCGATGCAGTAGTTTTGATTTATTCATTACTGCCCGTGGCCCGCACGCGTTAAATTTGGAGTAAAACAATTCCCCTTTCCCTATACCATGAAGATTTCCTGCAATCTTTGGAATATCTAAATTCATATAGATACTACGTTTTTAGTTTTTAAATTTTTACCTATTTCTTTTATTTTTACAGTTAATATATTACAGAATGTCTTTATATACAACGTTCACAGCTTTCTTGCCATTCGACAATACGAACATGTTTTCTTTAGAGGTTACTCTTGAAATATAGTTGGCCATGTGAAAAACAGTCAACGTTGAAGGTTTGACCCTGCGATTTATTAAGGCGAGGCATCGGCGCAAACGGAAAAAAAAGTGTAAATGGACGACCCTACGGGCCATCCCTGAAACTTCTCACTAAATTAAGGTATTTTAAGTTCAAAAGAGTAAAAAATATAAGCATAAATTTTTCAGTTCAAACATCTATTTTTAAAAATGGCATATATTAAAAATGGCAGTATTATTAATTTTTGAAAAGCTGTATATTTGAAAACGATGATGGCATTTAACTCAATTTTTGAGATCTAAAATATTGTTTTAGCTAAATAATCGATAGGTTGAAAAATTTCGATGCTATGTCAAAAAACATTTTATTTTTAATTTTCTTCATTGATAAATCCCAAACAAATTGACCGATTTTGATTAAATTAACGGTATTTAACGCAGTTTTTAAAGAACAAAAGCTGATAATATTTTTAGGTAAGTCTGCTAAAAACAGCGTAATTTTAATATTTGAAAACCTATAAGTTTTGAGAATCAGATTCGATTTTGATTTTTAAGACGGCGTTTGACGTAGTTTTTTTAGTACTAAAATATCGTATAACACCAAAAAATGATTGGTAGAAAAATTTCGAAGCTGCGTCGAAAAAACGCTTTTTCCAAAATGTTTCGTCAACGATTGCTCCCAAACGGATAAACCGATTTTGATTCAATTTATGTGTTAGACGTAGTTTTTTGAGGAATAGAGCTGATTAGTTTGTGCACTCAATCGGTACATAAATCTGGAAGTTATATTAAAAAAATACTGTTTCGTCAAAATTTTTTTGGTGTTTTTTTAAAATTTCTCAAAATGTCCTGGACCGAATCCGTTCAAATTTTCAGGAAATCTAAGCTGAGCGGAATCGAATCGAATGCCAATAACCGCGTTTCGATCGGTCCAGTCGTTCAAAAGTTATGAGATGATTACATACACACATACACACACACCCACACACATACACACACATACATACATACAGACATACTGACGTTATCGTGAAAATAGTCGGAAAAGATTCCTAGAACCCCAAAACATGGACATCTGGTGAAAACTCGATTTTCGAAAATCGGGGTAAAATCAGTAACTTATGTACATGTACCTTATGTACATACGCAGTGGGAAGTATAAAACTGGTTTGCTAAATCACGTTTTTTACATTAATTGTTAAATAACAATTTTATAAAAATTATTCGATATACCTGAAGATATTATCTAAGGAATGTGCTAACTTATTACATGATAGAATGTACTTTACTTGATCATATAAAATTCCGAAAACAGGCTACTATTTCTAATCTTCGACATGATTTTTATATGGTGACATTTAGTTAAAAAAAAAGAATGTGCTAAATATTGGTTTTCAGCTGCAATCCTATATTTATTTATCCGAAAATTGATACGTTTTCCAGCGGGTTAACAGAACATTACCACGCGCGCGCCGCCACAGGCCCGTAAATCCGGAACCGCTATGCCCCTGCATTTTAAATCTGTAATATTTTCGAAAATATTCATTTAAATTACATGCTGTAAACGGCCATATTGATCTATATTAAAACAACAATATATTTAAGTTATTTAATTGGGTAAGGATTAGTGCTGTATTGCTTAAAATTCCTTCGAAAATAGCCATTATTTCTCGTAAAAAGTAAATGACAAAAAAATGTTATTGTGGGTTATCCATAAGAGATAGACATATATCATCGCAGAATTTTCTGTACACCTTTTCAAGGTGTACAAACTCTTAGTACATTATTATGATAAATCTCGTAGGGTTTAGCCTGCGTTTGCAATGTAAGCGGAAAAAATATAATTATTTACGACATGACATCAACTCAAAAATTGCAGTATTTCTCTACAATATATTGAATGTTATTACATTCAATATATTGTATTTGTATTCAATATATTATATACATATAAACTTTCCCCTTTAATCACTCTATCTATTAAAAAAAACCGCATCATAATCCGTTGCGTAGTTTTAAAGATTTAAGCATACATAGGGACGTAGGGAGAGACAGAGAAAGCGACTTTGTTTTATACTATGTAGTGAAGATAGAAAACAAACAGATGGGAAGAGTCTATCATCGCATACCTACCTATGGGAGGAGGATCTAAATAAAATACATCTAATTTTGGGCAACTTATGGGTTCTAAAAAAAAACTGAAATAGGTATGCAGAGATTATTTGGATAACGTTGTAATGTTGTACCTACCTGACAATTATAAATATGAAAGTAGCTTTGTTTGTTTATTACTTTTCACTAGGTACTTAAATACCTATTTGCTTAATCATCACAATAAGTAGATATGTTGTAAAAGTTTGGTTTTTAGAGGCAGCTTTTCTATATCCATAAACTACATACCTAACTTACACCCAGAACAAGAAGAATCTACTATTCCCGTGGAATAGAAAAACAACATTAACATCAGGCAAAACCGCTGTCAAAAACTAGTATTTGCCACGGCAAAACCGCTTTCAAAAACTAGTATAATCTTTATTTAATTACTTATCAGACGCAATTAACGAATAACTAACCTACCTAATTGTTACTCAAAACGCGTCAACCGTAAAACAAAACAGCTAATAAATAACGATACTGTAATCGTCCATCGCAAAAATAAAACGTGAAAACCAACTATTAATAACGTGGATACACCGCTCGCAGGTATTTAAAGACCAACACAAACACGTTAATGGTTTAAATCGCTCGCAACCGCAACCGAAAACCTATTAAGTTCAAAACTCAATAAACATCATTGTTTCAGCGCTTAACTAGGAAAATAACCCTGCTGAGCCGCACGGGGCCGCTTTGGCCCGATCTTCAGCTTGCCGCGACCTCTAATATTCATAAGTCAATTTCCTGCCCCATTAATACGTAACGAAGTAGCGCAAATGGCCTTATCGCTTGTGCGCGATTACTTACCCGCCACTCTCTTACATAATTCAACGTATTAAACGAAATTGTTTAAACCTTATTGCTCGATTACGTTTCTCCACCCCAGGCACGCCTCGTTTGCTACTACCAATCGGTGGACGAGATTCCCGCTGCCCCCCTACTGAATATCGCCCCCTTCTTCGCAGTCCCCGCCCGCTCGGCTTCCCTTTTTCAGTTCAGAATTGTGATGTCCCAATGCTAGGTGCAGACAGACGTGTCCGCATGTTAACGCGTACGTAGACAGATATCAGCGAATACGTAACGATAGTATGCAAATCGTTACAAAAAACTTATTAATAACTTATTATTTTTAACTACAAACTCAGTGCAGTGTTGGTGTTATTTAGAACATTACGAAAAAAATGCTTTTAAAATAAAAAACGGATTTTTAAAATAAGTTGCTATGACGATGCTTGCGATGACGCGAGGTTCAGAGGAGAGGAGAGACGAAGAAGCGGAAACGGAGGCAGAGACGAACGGAGAGGTGGATGTGGTTGGTGTGGAAGATGCGGCGCCGGTCGATTTGACCCGGCGATTAGGGTTGACGAGAGCTGACCGGCCGACTATCGCCTTTTCCGTGGAAAATATCTTAGATCCTACAAAGTTTACCGGGCGATCGGATGTTCCTTTGCGATATGACGAGACGTACTGGAGACCGCAGTATGACAGAGATGACAGTGATTCTGGTAAGTAGGTATAGTAACTTTAACATTTTTGTGATTATCATAAACTATCGAATCCACGCATGTTCAGCAGTCAATATAGTAACATGTCAATACAAACTTTTATACACACTTTCGTCCCATATTTCGGACCTTCAGGGTTTGATTTTTTATTAAAAATAGTCTTTATTTGACCCCGGTCTTTTTTATATGATTAGAAAGCAAAAAATCAGATGGATTTCTTGATGGAAAGAGACAACCATTGCCTATAGATACCAAAAATGTTAATGTATATAAAAAAGATAATACGTTGCTATCCGTATGGCGGGGTCTTAGTGCCACATGCATGAGTCTACCGGCTACCTTACCTTTCAAACTGGAACATGACAGTGACAAGCATTGATACTATTGCGCCAGGAATAGGTAAGGCGGTGGTACCAGACCCAGGCGAGTTATTGCTGAACTCCTACTACCTAGTAGTCACGATGGTAGTGACTCGCATAGCCAATCGTTTGCCTCTTTCGAACTGCCTGGCAGAACGGCAGATCATCTATTCTTCAAAGGAAGCCCAGATCAACATAGGGTATTTAATTATCCTTGCCAAATTCCATTAAATTCAGCTAAACGGTTTAAATAAATAATAATAAATAAATATTCACGGGACAAACTTACTGATCTACCCAAAAGTAAGCAAATTATTTGCTTGTGTTATGGGTGTTAGTCAACGATACTAATACATAGAAATACATATATAAATAGGTACAAGAATATATTTAACTGTGAAAACGTTTAGCGTTGATAACGTAAAAAACATACAAATTTTTACATTTATAATATTATAGTTGACCGCCCCGTTGGTCGAGTGGTTAGCGACCCTGACTACGCAATCGACAGGGCTCAGGTTTGATCCCCGACGTGGACAATCATTTGTTGATGAGCATAAATGTTTGTATTTCCGGATTTGGATGTTTATTAAATATATTCCAGTATTTATACTCGTATATGTATTTCTATGTATTAGTATCGTTGACTAAAACCCATAACACAAGCAAATAATTTGCTTACTTTGGGGTTGGATCAATGTTTGTAATTTGTCCCGTGAATATATATTTATTTATTTACAGTACGGGCCACCTGCGCTTCTCTGCTTGTACCCCGCTGTTTTATAAAAGTTTTGATTGAACTTCACGGGAAACAAAATTATTCGAACAAAAAACTCATTTTTAAAGTCATATATATAGAAAGAGAAACCGCTGTCTATAGATACCAAAGATGTCAATGGTGCGTTGCTATGCATGCGGCGGGATGGCAATGTCACACGTACAGAGTACCGGCTACCTTACCCTCCAAACCAAATAACGACAATAACAAGCATTGACATTATTGCGGTGGAAATAATAAGGTGCTACCATATGCCTGGGCAAAACGTTGCGGGTCCTAGGGGCCGTCCATAAATTACGTCACACGAATTTCATGATTTTGACCCCTCCCCCGTCCTTGTCACAGCTGGTTACATTTGTGAGATCCTCCCAAGCAGCAATCAAGCATGTTTAATAAAGCAGCTCATATAGAACTTAAAGTTCTATTGCAGCCGTACAATGGTGTAAAAAGATGCTTTTATCGGTATAAGAGACCTTTATGAGTTTTTATACAGCCTAATGCTGTACAAGGCCTTTCTTAGAGTTCCGCGTAAGCTTTAGGCGTTATATCTGAATATTAATACACTACTGTACAGCTTTAAGCAATTTGTAACTCATTAGGCTGATTTTAATCCTTAAAGCTGTACATTAGCTGTATTTTGTTTAGCACGGGAATTTATTACAGCTTTAAGTGTTTAAGTGTTATTATAGTATCACTCAACGCTTGTTTCTGTAAAATGGGACATGCAATCACCGTTCTACAGCTAATATTTATGGCGTAATTGTAGACTGTTATGCAGCCAATGGTGTTAAAAAATCTGCATATACAGCTATAGTACAGCTCAAGGCTGTATTACTGAGAAAATTGTTGTTTGCTGTTTTTATATCTGCATAGTTGATATCATGTGGAAAAAATCAAGAGGAATATTGAAAAGGAATATTTAAATATTATAAATTACCAACCAAGTAATCGTGATGAAGATAAAGCTGAAAAATTACTAATTCAGGTAAACCTACAATCGTCATTTTTATTAATGTTCAAGGAAAAGGGTTCCGTAACAAAAACATTAAAAAATGATTGTAGGTTATCTGATTTATTATTTTTTAGGCTTATCTTCTTCATTAAGGTTACTTGGTTGGTAATTTACAATAACTGATTTTTTTTAATGTCATAAGATAGCAAACAAGCAGATCGGTCTCCTGATGAAAAGAATCAACCATCGCCTACAGACAGCAAAAATGTTAATGGTGCGTTGCTCTCTTGTGGCAAGGTCTAATGCCCAACGCGTAACTTTACCGGCCACCTTACCCTCCAAACCGGAACATGACAGTGACTAACACTGACGCTTTGCAGCAGGAATAGATAAGGCGGTGGTACCAGACCCGGTCGAGCCAATGCAGAGCTTTATCACCTAGTAACCACGATGGAAGTGACTCGCATAGCCCATCGGTTGTCTTTTACGACCTGCCTGGCAGAAAGGCAATTGGTCTATTCTTCAAAGAATATATAAAAAAGAGTTAAAAAGAGAAATAAAAATCATTACACTGAGAAAATATGTATTTTTTTATTTTTAACTTGCTACTATACGGAGTTTTACAAAAGCGGTATAGTAAGTCGAAAGGGGGTGACTCAGAAGGTCATTTTGAACAACTTTTGTTCAACGATTTGTGAAAATTCCCGAAAAACAAGTTTGTTTTTCCATTGTGAAAAGTCACGTGACCAACAAAGTTTCTATGGAGAATCAATATTTTTTTCGCGAATTTCCAAAAGTCGTTAAACAAAAGTTGTTAAGAATGACCCCCTGAGCCACCCTCTTTCGGCTTACTGTACCACTTTTGCAACACCCTGTATATATGTATACCTACTTACAATCGTTTTAAAAATATATACTTAGATACAATTACAGGCAAAAGAGTATGTGTTTCTCTTTGAAGAACTAATAATATTAAATCACAAGCACGAAATAACGTATTCTTCTTAAAAATATTTTTGTGATAGACCAATATTTAAAGGGCTTGATTTTTCGTTCTTGATCAACTTAGTTATATCAAGTTGTTTTCTTGGTCATTATAATTCACCTTTATCCTCCCACAAACTGGGTACGATACAAATACGGTTTTGGCTTCTCTTAATTGTTTTTATTATTTTATAAGGCATATTTCCCTGAAAAATAAAGTAAAACATGATTGAAATACATGTCCCATAAGTTATAGTTAACAATAAGTTGGTTTAGTTGTAAAGTCAAACGACTGACATCAATACAACACAATAGCGAAATCAAGTGACAAACATATGTTTTGTATTTAGGGTTCTTCAATTTTTGTACGCATCTCTAAACATAAGTTAAGTGATTAAAAGCCAATTACTGTACAATATATTTATATAGGGACTTAGTACAGCCTAAAGTGTATTTGGACGGTAATTAAAAGCCAAAAGCCGTATAATAGAACAAAAAAGAGATTCAGTACAGCTATTTGCAGTATATCACCCTCCAAATACACTTTAGGCTGTATAACAAAACGCCGCCATTATTGTGTATTAAAAACAACATTAAAGAAATATATTGTTAAATAAAAGATATATTTAGCAATAGCTAAAGCTATATCTTGACAAGCAACTTATATTATGATCATTATGCCTTTATATACAATATTGTACCATAAATACTTGTATATTCTAACCTTAAACACAAACACTTACCGTATTTTGCAATGATTTTATTTGTGTTATCTTGATTATTTCGTTGGCGCGTGAATATTTTGAGGAAAAACATACACGACTTCACAGTCGTTTAGAATTTGCACTTTGAATACACCGTTGAATACTGCTCCAAGTCCAAGAATTTATCGTTTATTAATATATTTTTAATTATGGCGTCTGCAGATATAATGTTATACAATATCAAAAACCGATTGTTACTTTTTATCATTTTCAAACACCTATTAAGAACATTTAGCTGCACAAGAGAGTATCTTAAGTATTACAGTTTCTTTATACACCGAATAACAGCCTTTGTACAGCCTATACCAGCTTGTACAGCTATTGTGCAGCCTATTTAACTCTTAGCTGTACAAGACAGTTACAAGAGAGTATCCTTAGTGTTATAGTTTCTTTATACACCAAATAGCAGCCATTGTACAGTTTATAACAGCTTGTATAGCTATTGTGCAGCCTACATAACGCAATAAGCTGTATAACTTGGGGCCCTTTTTGGTGTTATATCGGCTGTAGAAGCGCTTCTACAGCCTTTGTTCGGCTTCGTATACAGCTTTAAGTTTAAAAATGAACCTAAATGCAGCCTATATACAGCTTAACGTGCTACTTGGGCTACCTAGTGTGATGTCACATATTTTACAATTTTACATTAGAATAATGATCTCATTCGATTATTTTTTATCTATACAGATGGTGTTTTAAATTTACGGTTGCAATACTTAGATATAAAATATTATATTTAGAAAAAAATTGTTGTTACAAAATTTGGGACCCCTTGTCACACAATGTCACTTTTCGTCGACCCCCTCCCTCCCCCTTAACGTATGACGTACTTTATGGATGACCCCCTAGTAGTCATGATGGTAGTGACTCGTATCATACCTACACCTATTATCTATTGTTTGGCAGAATGGCAGATGGTCTATTCTTCAAAGGGAACCGGATAAACACGGAGATTCATCATCCCATATTTCAGCGTCTAACAGTTTTTTTTTAAAAAGGAGCTTTTTTGACCCTTTGAACCAAATTTCATGAAAAATCAGTTCAGCGGTTTTGCTGTGATAGCGTCACAAACAGACTTCCGCATTTATGATATTAATATGGATTAGCTGCGTCTCACAACTTGCATCTCGCTGCACGTTGGATACATACATACCTACACATAAGCACATACCTGCTATTTGTTTAAGATAATTGATCAAATTGAGTGATAGTTTATTTATTTCATAATTTGTCTTTTTTATATCATAAGATGACAAACAAGCAGGTCCTACTGATGGAAAGAGAAACCGTCGCCTATAGATACCAAAGGTGGTAATTGTGCGTTGCTATCTACGTGGCGGGATAACAATGCCACATGTATAAATCTACCGACTACTTCTACATGTATAAATCTACCGGTCTAATTTACATAAAAAGTACAATTACGTTCGAGTTTCAACTAGAGGCGATATACTATATACTAGGTGATATATAAAGTCGATAGACGCGTATCTATCATTAGATTAGATCTGTAAAAATATTGAAAACATTATGATTTTATAGTACTATGCTTCCAATCCCCTCCCCCACTGCATCTCGTCAAAGGTTAACACGTGTCAATGATATCAAGACTGCTAACTTGATGGTAGAGTTCTGCAAAGTTTCACCGCTTTCACCCGAGTTTTGGTACAACCGCCTTACCTAATCCTGTCGCAATAACATTAATGCTTGTTGCTGTCGTGTTATATACCTTGACCGGGATCCCAGAAACAAACTTTTTTTTAATAAATAAATAAATATTCACGGGACAAATTACACTTACTGATCTAACCCCAAAGTAAGCAAATTATTTGCTTGTGTTATGGGTGTTAGTCAACGATACTAATACATAGAAATACATATATAAATACTAGAATATATTTAATAAACATCCAAACCCGGAAATACAAACGTTTATGCTCATCACACAAATGCTTGTCCCCGTCGGGCATCGAACCCGAGCCCCGTCAATTGCGTAGTCAGGGTCGCTAACCACTCGACCAACGGGGCGGTCCATTTTTATTACTAACAAGCTGTATTTTTGTGAACAGCTTCGTTATAGGTCTCTAACCGTTAGAATAAAAATGTAAAAAGTTTGTAATATTTACTAGCCGACCAGGCGAACTTCATACTATATATATTTAAAACGTCAAGCTTGTTGTTAGCTAGGAACTGTTTCTATTAATAGGAAAATAAAGTTTTCGTTTTTATTATTTTTGTCGCAATATTCCGATTTTTTCTGCCCAGCAAAACCTTCCTCGAACTTCCGCAAATATTTAAACAAAACTTAGCTGAATAGGTATGGCCGTTCTCGAGTTTTGCGCTTAGCCAACAGATTTAGCGATACATTTTTAAGAAACAATTTTCCTTTAAAAATTGGCCAACTGCCCTTCTTTCAGGCAGATCATAAAAGACGACCGTTTGGCTATGCGAGTCATTACCATCGTGGCTACTGGGTGGTAGAGTTCCACATTGTCTCGCCCGGGTCCACCTTACCTATTTCGGCCTTATCTATTTCCGGTACCACCGCCTTAGCTATTTCGGCCGCAATAGCGTCAGTGCTTTTTACTTTCGTGTTTCGGTTTGGAGGGTAAGGCAGCCAGTAAACTTACGCATTTAGTAAACTTATGCAACTAGCATTAGACCTTGCTAGAATATAGTAACGCACCATTAACATCCATGGTGTCTATTGGCGATGGTTGACTCTTTCCATCAAGAGACCCATCTGCTTGTTACTATCTTAGGTTATATATAAAAAAAGTTCCTAGCTTTGATGTTTTAAATATATTCTAGGCAATATGAAGTAAGCCGGGTCGTCTAGTAAATAATACAAACTATATGAATTAATATCAAATTTATGAGATTTTTTAATTCATATTAATCAAATTAAAAACAACCTAAATTTCTCACAACAGCCTGTTAATTATTATTTTAATTCAAGGGCAACTTTGTCCTAAGAAAAACTTTTTTTAGTCCGACCCTAAAGTTTTTTTTTATACATACCTTTATTATAGTTACACAATTCGTGATTTTTTGAAGATAGAAAAGATGGGTATCTTGTTAAAACGAGGATTTCATAAAAAATTAGCTAGTTTCAGAGGATTACGCTTATTATCACTACATAGTATAAAACGAAGTCGCTTTCTCTGTCTGTCCCTATGTCCGTACGTATGCTTAAATCTTTAAAATTACGCAACGGATTTTGATGCGGTTTCTTTTAATGGATAGTTTGACTCTTGAGGAAGGTTTTAGTATATAAACCTTTCCGATATTCCTACGGGAACAAAAGCTAAGCGGGTGAAACCGCGGGCAGGTCGCTAGTTTATTATAAAACACGCTTAGGGGTTTCTGTAAGCTTCACTACATAGTATAAAACAAAAGTCGCTTTCTCTGTCTATCCCTATGTCCCTGTATTATGTATGCTTAAATCTTTAAAACTACGCAACGGATTTTGATGCGTTTTTTTAAAATATAGATTGATTTTTTTGGAAGGTTGATTGGAAAGTTTTAGTATACAAACTTTTCCGATATTCCTACGGAAACAAAAGCTACGCGGGTGAAACCGCGGGCAGGTCGCTAGTACTACATCAATATCAAAAATAAAAAAGACCTTGGGGCCACGGTATAATATAAACATGTCGATAAAGTTTCTCACACAAAGTTTTACCCCTCTTACAGCCCCTTAAGGGTTGATTTTTGAAAAACTGGACGTCTGAACCAACATGGTGGCTATTTAACAAAATATAGAATGCATTTATTGATGTAATAAAATGTAAGCAACTTAATAACAACTGTTATGAAACTACATTAAATACTTAAACGGTGCTTTGTGCAAGTCTTTTGTTCGCTTACACAAAAAGCAACATAAAATTATTCTTCAATAGACTTTGATTGCCTACGTGACACTATTTAAATACTACAAAAGGAAGTGCAGATAAAAATAGCGATTATAGTCCATATATTCATACTAATAAGTGTTAGAATTATTTTCTAAATTGTTAAATAAATTTGTCACATTTAAAGTCTCTATTAACAACGTGACGAAAAGTAAATTGGTTTGGACATAATCACGTAGAACACTTTGAACTAATATTAGTTTTGTTTGTTTGATGTTTGTCTGAAGTGAATGCGTATCTGACACGTATCTAAGATCTAACATAAAAACAAATGTAGAATAAAACAAAATAACAATTTATCGTTTCAAAATACCACAGATTAAAATACTTAAAGAAGTGCACATCAAATAAAATTCAAAAGTGGTCTTCAAATGAAAACATATTAGGTGTGTACATTTGTATAAAACTCAAATCACAGATAAACATAAATATGTTTTTTGAATGAATTTCCTTATGGGGTGTTACTGAGGAATATCGGCCGGCAAAAAACGTCCGTAACTTTAAAAAAAGTGTAAAATTTTTATTTAAAGTATATGTATGATGGCTATACAGTGTCTAATGTATAGTCTATGTGATGACTGTTATTATTATTGCAGTTTGCTATTATTATTTTCATTTTTATCGATAAAAAGTTATAATGAAAAATGTATACCCGAATAATTAATTTTATTATACCTCGAATGGAATTTAAAATTAATATTTTTATGATAAGGAAATTCGTTCCTATCTGATGTCTACGACACCACAAGATTTTTTTATTTTTTTTATTTCGTAGGATATCAATTGACTCATCCTGCTTCCTTAATAAAAAGAGTTAAAAGAGAAATCATCGTTTAAACAGTCAGAGGTCCCAAACATTTTTTCTCCTAAACCACTTTCAAAATTTTGCTGATTTCGGTAGACTCCCTGAATCTAAATTTCTACCATACTCCCAAAACTTAAAAAAATATAAAGACAACTATGGTAATTTGCGTTGCAGCTGAATTCCAACCGTGAATTAACTCTCTCCCGTGGACTCCTGGGGGTCCATCCCACGGGGTCCACCCTGGGGGTCCACGGGAGAGAGTTGGATATGGACCACTTTGGGAATAAGTGAGTTTAAAGTCACGAAAGTTTTTTCTGTATCTCAGGATGTATGTATCTTAGGATAACATACAAAAGGTGATCCTCATGAAAAGAGAAAATTGTCTTCTATAGATATAAATATGTAAACAGAAAGTTGCCATTTATGTAACAGATCTTTGCTACATGCATAAGTTTATTGACTACTTTATCCTTCAAATTAAATAAATATAAATATTCACTGGACAAATTATACTTACTGATCTAACCTCAAAGTAAGTAAATTATTTGCTTGTGTTATGGGTATTAGTCAACGAAAGACATAGAATTACATATATAAATACTGGAATATATTTAATAAACACCCAAACCCGGAAATACAAACATTTATGCTCATCACACAAATTCCTGTCCCAGTCGGGGACCGAATCCGAGCCTCGTCGACTGCGTAGTCAGGGTCGCTAACCACTCGATCATCGGGGCGCGGGCGGTCTTAAATTAAAACATGATAGTGAAAAGCACTGACGTTATTGCGGCAGGAATAAGTAAGGCGGTGGTACCAGACCCGGGCGATACGTTGCAGAACTCTACCCCCTAGATAATAGTGACGATGTTAATGACGCGTACATTTTCTTACCTTTTAAGAAATGCCTTGTAGTAAGGCAGTTGGTATATTCTTCAAATATTAGGCCTGTGAAAAAAATTCAAAACTGTGAATGAGCGTAACAGTTATCCATATTATCTATAGATATAATCATGATTATAAATGCGGTAGTTTGGATATTGTTGGATAAGGATGGATGAATTTTATGCGTGTGGCATTAGACCTCGCCACAAGATAGCAACGCACCATTAACATCTTTGGTGTCTATAGGCGATGGTTGACTCTTTCCATCAGGAGACCAATCTGCTTGTTTGCTATCTTATGATATAAAAAAAAATTTTGAATGAATGGATGTTTGTTACTCAATCACGCAAAAACTACTCAATGGATTTAAATGGCATTTGGCACACAAGTAGATGATGACCTGGAATAGTACATAGGCTACTTTTATCCTGGAAAAATTAGGTGATTCCACGAATTTCACTAAAAACTTTTATAATGCAGCGAGCTACACACTGGCTAGTTTTACATACATACATACATATCTTCACGCCAGATCCCTTACGGGGTAGGCAGAGAGAACCGAGTGCCATATATCACGATCCTTGCAGGCTTGTCTCGCTTCTTCCACATTCATCACTCTCTTCATACACACACGCCGGTTGCGAAGACTCTTGACACCACCTTCGGACAGTACTCGATCAATCTGATCGTGGTATGTCAGTCTTGGTCTTCCCCGGTACCTACATCCTTCCACATTCGCGTTGTATATCTGTTTTGTTAACCTTTCATCTACCATTCTTTCTACATGTCCGAACCAACGGAGCATGCCCTTTCTCATCTTTACACCGACACTTTCTTTCAAACCTAGCCTCTCTCTCACTTCGGCATTACGAACCCGGTCCGCGAGTGTCACACCACATATTTTTCTTAGCGACCTCATCTCGACCGCGTTGATTCTACTTTCATGCCCTTTCTGACATACCCAACTCTCACTTCCATACAATAGCGTTGGGATAAGCACATGATTATGCAGGGCTAGACGGGCACCCTGACTTAAAATTGTGCTATTAAGTAATCTCCCTAACGCTCCATTCACTCTGTTCCCTGCACACACTCTTCTTTCAACATCAGCGGTGTACCTTCCATCCCTGCTAAAAGCACATCCAAGATATACAAACTCATCCACTTGTTCCAGCACTACATCATCGACCACAATTCTTACATCCGTTCTGGTTGTTTCTCTTTCAAATACTAAAACTTTAGTTTTCTTCGCATTCAAATGTAAGCCCATACTCTTACAATCCTCATTCATAACTGTGACCAGTGTTTGCAGCTCAGATGGAGTTGAGCCTAAAAGTACAGCGTCATCTGCATAAAGCAGGCAGTTCACCACTAGATCACTCATGCGCATTCCCACATTCAATGACCTCAATCTTTGGAGACACTTATCCAGATATAGAATAAACAGACGAGCTGACAACACACAACCCTGCTTGACGCCGATATTGACATCGAACCAGGGCGATATGTTGCCGTCCACCCGCACACATGCTTTGCAATCCCAGTACATGGATTGCAAAGCACGCAGCAGACGCCCATCTATCCCATAACTGGGTAAAATGTCCCAAAGTTTCTTTCGCACAACTCTATCAAATGCTTTCTCCAAATCCACAAAACCGCAGAAAACCTTCTGGCCGACAGCCAGATGCTTCTCTACGATGTTGCGGAGTGAGAAAACTTGATCCATACATCCTCTTCCAGATCTGAAACCCCCTTGTGCCTCCCACAACATTCCCTCGGACTTCCCTTGCATTCTCCTTTCAATGATCTTACCATACACCTTCGATGCTAAGCTGATCAAACTGATGGCCCTATAGCTATTGCAGTCTATACGTGAGCTCTTGCCTTTATACAAGGGCACGATGACCGCGCGCCGCCAGTCTTCGGGTACTCTACCGGTCCTCCAACATGTATTGCAGAGGACCCAAAAAGAGTCCCAGACGGCAGGACCACCGTATTTGATCATCTCAGCAGTCACCTTATCTATTCCCGCAGCCTTTCCGTTTTTCATACTTCTTATCGCCCATACGATCTGTTGCATAGTAATGTCCTGGCACGCTTCCACCGTCTCTGAGTCACTGACTGAGTCAGAGACGGAGGCAGCGTCCCGAACAGCATCATACATATCTCCAAAATATTCACTCCATCGTTTTAACACGCTTTCTGTGCTTGTAAGAATGTCACCATCCTTAGATTTAATCCTATTCATTCTGGAGGCTGCCGAACAACTCCTAGACTTCTTCACCTCCCTCCAAAAAAGTTTGGTGTTTGCCTCGAAGTTGCTCGCCAGTCTCTCTTCCGCTTTCAAACATTCTCTTTCACGCTTTTCTTTCACTAAGGTTTTGGTGGCATTCTTACAACAACGATACAATTCTTTCTTCTTGTCTTTCATACCATCATTCGCTTGCAAACATGATACATAGTCTAGCCATGCTTTCTTCTTTCTCTCAATCGCAGCTTTCACTTCATCATCCCACCATGCATCTCCTTCCATTGACTTGCACAGTTTTGCACTACCACATACTTCTTTCGCGGCTACTATCATACTATCTTTCAAAACTTTCCAACATTCGTCTACATCCAAGTCCGGTAGGTTCACTTTCGCCAACCTATCTCGAACCTGAATCTCATACATACTCCTTATACTCGGGTCTTGCAACTTTTCGCTCTTTATCCTTTCAAGCTCTCCGAATGGAACACGTTGTCGCCAATGTCTCCACTTCTTAAACAGACCCCTATATCGGCTTATAACCAAATAGTGGTCCGTTTCCAGATTGGGACCTCTGTAGGCGCGCGTATCCATTAAACAACTGCGGAGTCTACTATCAATCAAAATCAGATCTATCACACTCTTTTGGTCATTCCTTCTCCATGTATACAAATGTATGTCCTTATGAGGGAATATTGTGTTAGCCACAAGAAGATTCCTTTCCATGCATAAATCCACAATGTGCTTACCGGCGTCGTTCACTCTACTGTCACCATACGGACCAAGAACGGCATCGAAACCAGGCCGCTTAGTCCCGACCCATCCATTCAAATCACCACACAAAATTACTCTTTCATTGTCATCAACCATATCCAGAACATCCCTTACAGAATCCCAAAACTTTTCCAGGTCACTGGGCGACGAAGAGCTTACCGGTGCATATAATGCGACCAAAAAGACTCTCGTGATTCCCAGTTTGATCCGGACCCAGAGAAGTCTCGAGCCAGCCATCCCATAATCTTTCAGACCAGAGACTAAGCGTGACGATAGAAGAATACCTACTCCGGCGCCAGCATGATCGCTTTGGGGCACACCAGACCACAGAGCCATCATGCCACCGGGGAGATCAGTGGTTTCACTACCTTTACGTTTAGTCTCTGTTACACACAAAACATCTAGGCATCTCTCATTCATTACATCTATCAATTCATGCATCTTATCTTCCAACCCACCTCTTACATTCCACGTGCCTATTTGGCACTCTGCTCCCCTCGACTCGCCTATTCGGGCCTGGCGTGATGGGTGGCGGCCCCCATCGCCGCATCCGCCGCTTTTCGTACCGACGGGGGCGGATCGGTACGCGTCGCCTCCAGGGGACGCCCTAATCCGCACTGCGGTACTTATTCGGGCCAGAATTGCAGTCCAGTGGACTGGCAGGGGTCGCGACGAGCACGCTTCTGGCCAATGACCCCCTAGTTTTACATAATAAAAAAAAATAAAAAAAACTAAATCTACTTCAAATATCCCTCAAATATATCCGTATCTCAAAAACCATTGAACCGATTTAAATGGAACTCAGACTGCTCCTTAAGTTAAAATACAATACCTAATATAAATCAAAAAGAATTATCTTGATATGACCTTTAGCTCCAGAGAAATTCGTGGACATACGTAAAACAAGTAAACATATAAACACACGTACATTTACGAAGTTTAGTACTCCTAAATATATCATCAATCATCACACTCAAATATTATCCAGTTCTAACAATATTACATCAAACCGACAACCTCAGTTTATTTTGTAATAGAATAGAATAAACTACCATTGGTCCGCTAATCGAAATTCGTCCATAATTCTATAAATTTTATGGCACAAATATCTATTAGTTAAATTATTAAAGGATAAATAAACTATGACTGAGTTTGATCATAGACTATATTAAAACCTCTTCTGAGTACTGCTACTGTTAACTATAAACAAAATATCTAGTACTAGCTGGCCCGGTAAACGCTGTTCTGCCTTTTTAACTACTCTTATATTTTTCTATATTTTCTCACCTTTTAAACCTTCTCTGGACTTCAACAATTAATTCAAAACCATGATTAGCCAAATCGGTTCAGCTGTTCTCGAGTTTTAGCGAGACTAACGAACAGCAATTAATTTTTATGTATATATATATATATATATATATTTATATGACCCGGACTAATACATGTAATTAAATATCATTTTATATTAAAATTAACATCAAGAAAAAAACTATATCAGGAATTAACTGCCCTAGATATTTGAATTTATTATTGTACATTGATACACAAACAAACCGGACACATTTGGACCGGAAGCTACAAAACTGTCAACACACGACACTTGGAAACTATTTGGCATGCTAATAGATTTATATGCACAAAAAATTATTTATACGACAGTCTATCGATTTTTACTGAATTTAAACAGTTATTACAAAAATATTTTAGTTTTTAATCGTCCGCGCCAAAAGGAGGTTAATGTTTTTCGAATGTATGTAAGTATGAATGATCTGCAGCTTAAACAGCATGAAGGGTTTTAATTTTTAACATGTCAGCGTCTATTGATTTGTTTTAGTTGCAGGATGGATATTGCTTAGTAATTTCAACTAACTACGCAAATTGAAAAAACCAGCGAAAACACAGGACAAGTGCGACTTTTTATCAGTTTATTTATTTTATATTACACATAATATTACAAATAATGGACCTAACGCTATGTGCATTCTCTATCAGCCAACTTTTGGGTTAGTAGAAAATAACACAGGTCAACATGAATTTTGAGTCTGAGTTCTGTACCTTTGATTCTGATTACTTATGCCTAACTAAAGAATGAAAAAATATTTTTATCTAATAAAGTTTGCTTTTGTAGCTACCAGCACGAAAATTCAAATTTTATGGAAAAGCTCTATTTTTAAATTTCAATTATATTTAAAAGGAAAACAAGTTATCAATTATACATTTTTATTAATATAATTATAAAATACGGCATAGCTAAACACAAAAATACAAAAAAGAATACAAAAAAACTTTAGAAAATGAATAGTAGTCCCCCCACTCCTCTCTTAGATACACCATAAATGCAATGGCTCTTCAAAAAATCTAGTTTAGTTTACATTTAGTTTTCATTTTATAAAGTACAAAAGCAAAGTTTATTGATTGTTAATAGCGTTTCTGTTTACCATTCGATGTATATAATCAGAAAATGGTCACTAAATATCAGACTCAGAAAAAAAAAAATTTTTTTGTTGACCTGTGTAATAATGGTTAGATTTAATATTTATGTATATCGCAAATATATACTTATGTTCAATTCAACAATAAATATTGCAATAATTGAAGTCGATGACAATTTAACATTATAAACATAAATCTCTATAAATAATATACCTACTAGATATATAGACTGCCTCTTGGTGTAGGGGTAGTCTATTCAGCTCAGATTAAGAGGTACCTACTGGTTCGATCCCCGGGTCGGGCAAATGTGTTGTTGAGCTTTCTTTGAGATTTTTCTCGAGAATCTAAAATCTCAGTAGTAGCTTGGAGTTTGTGCAGATAGGTGTATTACTACTCCCTTTACTACCTACACCGAGTACAGCACGTAAACCTGTCGGTCCCGGTTATCAATAGAAATAGTAGATAATCGTTAATATGTCGGTAAATGCGGCGATGGGGATCACCACTTATCTTAAACCGGTGAATCGCCGTGCTCCAGAACATCTATATGTTCGGTACATGTTCGGTACACTCTGCCTGCCCCGATGTTCAGTACACTCTGCCTACCCTGCGAGGGAACCGGGCGTGATGATATTCTATAAGTATCAAGTATAATCTAAACTTATAAAGAGAAAACATTTGTACTTTTGTATATTTGTAACAAATAAACTCAAACCCTACTAAACCGGTATTAAAAATTATTTTACCATAAGAGAAAGTCGCACTATCCAGAATATAGGCTATTTTTTTACTCGACGGAGCAGAATGAAATAATCTAGAAAATGCAAAAAAATCTTACCAAAATCTTCCTCATTAAGTAAAAGTTCAGGTATTGATAAACTGATCACCTATCTTAAATATTGTCACTAGTTTATGTTTTGGCTTTTATACCATTACTAATGGGATAGTAGGATTCAATGGCGTATCTATACTAAGGTAAGTCACGCAATCCAGGGAACTTGCACTAGCTATTTCGATCTACAATATCTATACATATAATAAAATCGTAGGAAAGTCATAACTGTACATTGAATATTTTTTTAAAAGAATACTTGGGGCGTGATCTACAATCGACATCAAAGCCAAAAATATAGTTATTAGAATTTTTGTCTGTTTGTCTGTTTATCTGTTTGTCTGTTTGTCTGTATGTCCGGGGTAAACTCAAAAAGTACTGCATGGATTTACTTCAAATTTTGCATGAATATTACTAACAGGTCGAGTCAACATATAGGCTACATATGATCACGCTATCACCAACAGGGGAGGAGCAGTGCAGAGTAAACGAAGTCCGCGCGGACGAAATCGCAGGCAACAGCTAGTTTATAAATAATTTATTTAAGTTACACTTTCGTGTTGAGTCACCGACTTACACAAGTGTATCAAGTTCCAATTCAAAAGTCCTAGTAATTTCGGAAAAATTGCCTATGATAGGCGGACGGACTGAAAAACAGTCAGACAAACACACAAGTGATCGTATCTGGGTTCCGCTTTTTCCTTTTGAAATACGGGACCCTAAAAAGAGGAGTGATTTCTCGTAATAGGGCTAGAGATTCTTATCATTCTGTAGCTGTCGTGTGGACCTTTGTCCTCATTGAATACGTTCGAAGTTCTAAATACTATTTCTTGTTGGACAGTTTCGTTATAATATGTAGCTGTTTTTTTGGTTAATTCAAAGTCGTCTTTTGGTCTATCGGTAACAGCTTTGGTATAGTGCATGTTGTGTTATCATATGTCGAATCTGGTATGATCTTAGTCTTACTAGATCTAGATTTACTACTGAGGCGATCACTGACCAATTTATATCAACAATGAATATGCTTTAGCCAAATAACAGACAGTAAATGATCTTAGTTATTAATAAAATACATTATTTAGAGTTAAAGATGTGTATAGTGGTACAAAGCCCTTCGTGTGTTAGCGCTCATCAGTTTTTAACTTCTTGCTTCACGTGTAGTAGGTACGCATGTAGATAAGGAAGTTACTAATTTTGCCCCGATTTTCGAAAATCGAATTTTCACTAGATTCTCCTCGTTTTGAGGTCCTAGGAACCTTTTCCGACTATTTTCACGATGACGTCAGTATGTCTGTATGTATGTGTATGTGTGTGTGTGCTTGTGGGTGTGTGAGTATGTGTGTGTGTGTCTGACTTTTACTAGGTGGTAGAGTTCTGCATCGGCTCGACCGGGTCTGGTACCACCGCCTTACCTATTCTTGCCGCAACAGCGTCAGTGCTGGTCCCTGTCGTGTTACGGTTTGGAAGGTAAGGTAGCCGGTAAACTTATGAATGTAGCATTAGACCACGCCACAAGATAGCAACGCACCATTAACATCTTTGGTGTCCATAGGCGATGGTTGACTCTTTCCATCAGGGGACCCATCTGCTTATTTGCTATTTTATGATATATAAAAAAAAAACTTGACCGATCGAAACGCGATGGATTGCAATCGATTGGATTCTGCTCAACTTAGACTTTCTGAAAATTTGAACCGAGTAAGTTCAAGAGATTTTGAGAAATTTTGAATAACCCTCAAAATTTTTTTTAGCAAAACGGTATTTTTTTAATATAACTTCCAGATTAATGTACTGATTGAGTACAAAATCTTATCAGCTCTATTCCTCAAAAAACTACGTCTAATGCATAAATTGCATCAAATTCGGTTTATCTGTTCGGGAGTAATCGTTGACGAAAAATTTAAAAAAAGTGTTTTTTCGACATAACTTCGAAATTTTTTAACCAATAATTTTTTGGTCTTCTACGATATTTTAGTACTATAAAAACTACGTCAAATGCCCTTTCAAAAATTAAAATCGAGTCTAATTTTCAAAAGTATCAGCCTTTCTAATATAAACATTACGTTGCTTTTAGCAAACTTACTCAATATTTTTAAAGTACTCTCAGGATAATACACCGATTGACTTAAAAAACTTATAAGCTTTTCTACTTAAAAAGCTGAGTCTTATACCGTGAATTGGATCAAAATCGGTTAATTTGTTTGGAATTTATCAATGACGAAAATTTTTGACAAAAATGTTTCTAACATTGCTTCGAAATTTTTCAACCTATCAATTATGTAGCTAAAGCAATATTTTATCTCAAAAATTGAGTTGAATGCCATTCGAAAGATCAAAATCGATCATTGTTTCCATAATAAAAATCAATATACCTATTGCTATTTTTAACAAAATATATATGTTTGAACTGAAAAATCTATGCTTATAGTTTTTTACTCCTTTGAGCATAAAATTTAGCTGGAAGTTTCAGGGATGGCTTACAGGGTCAACCGTTTACAGATTTTTTAAATTGAATTAATCCTTTTTTTAAATTGAATCGTTTTATTTGAATTAAAAATATAAAAGTATATAAAATTTACAAAAATACAAAACTTCATACATATACATAGCCTTTATTTTATTATAGTATTTGCTTGTACAATTAAAAGTCAGGTATATAAAAACCCGAAAGTAAAAATTTTCTATTATTAGTAGTAAAAATGTTAGTTACATCCTTTTTTAGGATAATAACATTTGTTTACTAAAAAATACGTCATCAAAAAGAAACATTTTCGGTCTTTCTTCAGTGTATTCGTTTGAATTCGTTTCACCAAAAAGAACAAATTCTTCATTCAAAACGTAACATTCAAAATGGCCACTCGATTAAGATGAGTGTTAGATAGCGAGTTATGGAGCTTTAAATCTTTTTCCCATCACCATAACTTCCGTGCAATTTACTTATGGACTCTTGGACGTCACATCTTTATGGATCCTTTATGTAACGTAACACACGATAACATTTGCTCTATGATTGTTATTGTAGTGAGGTTGTATTCTTTTTGAGCATTAGTAATGCCTTTTTATCTAGCGGTTAGCTTTATAATGTCTTGATCCTCCTCCAGGGCAGAATAGAAAACGTTTCTTTCTAACTTTTTTTAATATAAAATCCACCCAATTAGTCTAGTAAGCGCAGTAACCAAGTGGCACCTTACCTTCCAAACCGGAACACGACAATGTCAATGACGCTATTGCGGCAGAAATAGGTATCGACTATGGTGGTACCAAATACCCGGGCGAAACGTTGCAGAATTCTTCCACTTAGTAGTCACGACGGTAGTGACATGCATAGTCAATCGGTCGCCTTTTACGACCTGCAGACAGTTAGTCTATTCTTCAAAGGAGCCCAGACCAACACTCCAACCAAATGTTTCGCTCGGAGCGTATCTGAGATTAGATTGCTTCATATAACTTGCTTGCGGACAAACCTGCTGGTTTTTGCAGTGCTTGAGGGTTAGATGTTTGATTTTATACTTTTTATTTAAAATAAATGAAAAAACCTAATAAACCGATTTAAGCTAAAGCCATAAATGGTTAAGTTACGCATGGTGCGAACAAAACTTGCGAACGTCAAAGAAAAATTTAAAAATCCCTTATACCTTTAGAAATCGGTATTTTTAAGATTCAGGTAGAGCTAAAACTTAACAAAACGCTTCTTGTATACTTGCACTAAGGCCCTGGTTACACTGATTAGTGCGAGTTCGAGTGTTTAATGCAGGTGCTTAGTATTAAGCAAAATACCACTGACTAGTGCGAGATATTAGTAATCAGCGTCTATTCACTTTAATTACGTTGATTACTGATCACTCGCACTAATCAACGGCTGTCTACACGTGTTTTGCTTGATACTAAGCACCTAAATTATACACTCGCACTAACCAAAGAGTTACCGGGGCCTAAAATAAGTTTAAAAATGAATTCTTAAACCAGCCTTTGTCACGAGATGTTTCTGACGCAATGTCTCGTGATAGTATGACTAGCGTGACAGTCACACGGAGCCATAAAACTTGTCCCTACCAAAAATCATTTACCACGGCTAAAGAATTTTTTACTTCAAATACCGCAAACAAGAAAAATATAAACTGGCAGAGGAAAATGTCTGAAAAATAAAGAATTAGCTTCATTTGCCACGACGAAGCTAAAGGCCCGAAAAATAAGCCAGCATGAACCGTAAACGCCCAAAATTTATATCCGCTTGACCCTCCGAACGCCTTATTCACCTTTTATTTTTATTCGAGTGAGCAAGGAACAAATCTTAGCGCAAAAGGGATAATAAAATAATCGTTAGATTCGTTTAGACGAGTCTAATTTCATGGTTTGATGCGCAAAGGGTAGCTTGCGAAGGGATGCACGTGTCCTTTTCTTACTTATAAATGGAATAATGTTGTCTCTTTCTATTGTCGTCCAATAGTGAAGTATGAGACATGTAAAGTTCTTTATTTTCAGTGTTTGCTGAATTTAAATTATGTTTTCAGGCGTACATGTACACATAAAATCTTATTCATATACGTATATTTACTACTATTTAAAGCTATAGGATCTGTCAGAATTTTCTGATCTGTTTTTCAGATCTGTCAAAAAGAAACCATTTTTCTAGACTTAAACTGTAAATACCGTGGACCCAGGAACAAACTTTTTTTTGATTATTAATAAGCTGAATTTTTATGAACAGTTTCGTTTTGACGAGATTCCTATCTTTTTATCTTCGATAAATCTCGAATCGGGTAACTAATAAAGTTAGGGGGCTTCGAATATTTTAATTCGATGAAATAAAAATATTTATTAATAACAATAATTATTTTTTACCTTAATCGATTATTTTATGAAAAAACATGAAAAATGTTGGTGTCACATATTCGATGATTTTTCTGACTTTTTTTTCTCTCCACTCCAAATATAAATATTCGGAATTATGAGATTTGTAAATAAATATTTATCAGTTTAAAAACAACCTAATTTTCTCACAACAGCTTGTTAATTATTCAAGGGTTACTTTGTCCTACACGTAAAGTGGAAATTTTTCTTAGTCCGACACTCTAAACTCTTCTTTTTTATCTATCTTTATTAGTTACCCGATTCGAGATTTTTCGAAGATAGAAAAGATGGTTGTCTCGTCAAAACGAAGCTGTTCACAAAAATTCAGCTTGTTATTAATAAAAAAAAGTTTGTTCCTGGGACCACGGTCTAGTATCTATTGTATTCACATTTCACTAACACAATTATATTTGTTACTAGCTGTTGTCAACGACTTCGTCCGCGCGGACTTCGTTTACTCCGCACTGCTCCTCCCCCGTAGGTGATAGCGTGATAATATGTAGCCTATATATTGACCCGGCCTGTTAGTAATATTCATGCAAAATTTGAAGTAAATCCATGCAGTACTTTTTGAGTTTACCCCGGACATACATACAGACAAACAGACAAACAAACAGATAAACAGACAAACAGACAAAAATTCTAAAAACTATATTTTTGGCTTCGATATCGATTGTAGATCACGTCCAAGTATTCTTTTAAAAAAATATTCAATGTACAGTTTTGACTTTCCTACGATTTTATTATAATATGTAGTATAGATAATACAATAATAATTGTTTATCTGTATGTTTTTTATATTATTAGGTAGCAAACAAGCAGATGCCTCTCCTGATAGAAAAGAAATCATCGCCTATAGACAATTAAGATGTTAACAGTGCTTTGCTATCCGCGTGGTGGGATGTCAATGCGACATGCATAAGTCTCCCGGCTACCTTATCCTCCAAACTGGAACATGAACTAAGTATTCTCATACCTATTGGATTATCTATACATATAATAAAATCGTAGGAAAGTCAAAACTGTACATTGAATATTTTTTTAAAAGAATACTTGGAGCGTGATCTACAATCGATATCGAAGCCAAAAATATAGTTTTTAGAATTTTTGTCTGTTTGTCTGTATGTCTGCATGTCTGTTTGTCTGTTTGTCTGTTTGTTTGTCTGTTTGTCTGTATGTATGTCCGGGGTAAATTCAAAAAGTACTGCATGGATTTACTTCAAATTTTGCATGAATATTACTATGAGGTCGGGTCAACATATAGGCTAAATATTATCACGCTATCACTTACAGGGGAGGAGCAGTGCGGAGTAAACGAAGTCCGTGCGAACGAAGTCGCAGGCAACAGCTAGTATTATATAATATTTATTATATTCTTTATGCTTATCTATATATTTATATATTTTCTCATTATATATTATAATATAATGCGCATTAATTTAAATAAATAAATAAATAGCAGTTGGTCTATTCTTCAACGGAGCTCGGACCAACACAAGGGAAAGTCTTATTGTTACATTACAACTCATGAATGCCTTCTACCAATCTTGATGAAAATTGGCATACAATGTGAATGCGAGATTGCGCAAATTATAGTTATAATTTTTTTACAGTATTGACTAGTTTTATTGATAGCAACGCTCGTCCGCTTCTTTGGGTGTAATTTCAATAAATAGAGAAGCGGATGGGTGTTGCTACAATTAAAACATTTTAAATATCCGTCAAAATGGAAATGAAGACAATTTATTGTCTATGATCGTTAAAATAAAACTATTATTCAGGAATAAAGGTGACTTGTTAACAGGTACTTTAGAAATTATTAATGACTAGCTGACCCGCGCAGCTTCGCCCGCGAGTATATTAGCATGTCGTCAAGATAGCTTTTCATACAAATTTCATCCCCTTTTTCAACCCTTTAAGGGTTGATTTTTGAAAAAAAAATAGTCTATGTTTGACCCCGGCTCTTCAACTACTTCCATGCCAAATTTCAGGAAAATCGGTCCAGCGGTTTAGCCCTGAAAGCGTAACAAACAGACAGACAGACAGACTTTCGCATTTATAATATTAAGTATGGATTAGTAAGGTATAATTATGTAAGTTTTTTTTTCCTTTTAGGCTAATTATTCATATAAAGATAGCACTCCTGATGGAAAGTGATGATCATCACAGTTATACATACCTAGTACATATATTCGACCACCCCGTTGGTCGAGAGTTAACAACTTAACTAAAAACCGATGGGGCTCGGGTTTAATTCCCGGCAGGGACAAACAATTCTGTGATGAGCAAGGATCTTTGTAGTTCTGAGTTTGGGTGTTTATTATGTATGTAATATAATATGTATTTCTATGTATTAGTATCGCTGACCGACACCCATAACACAAGCAAATAATTTGCTGGTCACGGTCGAATCAGTTCGTGTTATTTGTTCAGCGATAGCTATTCATAATTATTCTATGTATATATATCTTCACATCAGAGATAGTCCCAACTCGTCACACTTTCAATTGTTTTTCAAAATTTTAATTTATTGAACGAACCCAAATTTGTCATTAACAAAAAAGTAACTATTTTATATATATTTTTTAAATTGCAACCTAATTTGTCACTATCATAAACTTGCTTGTAGGGTACAGTTAAGAAAATAAGTCGATATAATTTTCTCACTGCATAAGCGAAAAATTTGAAAAGTTTTCAAATGTAAAATAAATTTGGAATTGCTGAGTAATTTAAGTGGTCTATATTTTGGACAATTTAAGCCCATTGCTATTCGCAACACCATCAAAGCGGGGTATTTGCACGTAATTCCTGCGATGTAATTAAAAAGTCAGTGAACAGTGTTGCCAAAATTAAGCCCCTCGTTTACGCGGAGTTTCCGTTTCCGGCTTGGATTTATGTAATAAACACCCTTTAATTTGAAGTAAACGAACAAGGGTAACACTTATTTTTAACTAAATGTACAACGCGACTTCTTTCATAGAATAAAACATTCACCATTTGATCATGAAATAATGACTCCTAATTAACGCAACAAGGCTGTTATTGCAACAAGGCTGACGCAAACCAGATACCATATGAATACTAATAGACACGGTATTGGGAGGGGAACGCGTCGCCGCGTATATGAGCGAATGCTCCTATCACTGTCAAAAGTGTCATACATTTTGTAGTATTTTATATTGTTAAAAATAGAAATAAGCCATGTTGTTACTGTTTTATCGTACCAAATGAGATGGCAAGATTTAAAAGTTACCCTTAGAGTGATTTTACTTCATCAGTAAGAAGTATAACTATTTATTTCTGTGTATAAGTGCTAGCTTCAAAGGTAAGAAATTGTCTTGAAAGGCTATAATCTATTCAATCCGTGCTGCAAACAAACACTAGTCAGATTTACATGAATATATATTTTTAGTGTAATAACTAATAGGGAATTTAAGAAGGAAAGTTTGTTAAATACTCAAAAATTACTATTTAAAAATTTAACATAAGAGTTGAACCTAATAAATTGACCGATCCATTGGTCGAGTGGTTAGCGACTATGACTACGCAATCGACGGGGCTCGGGTTCGATCCCCGTCGGGAGCAAGCATTTGTGTAATGAGAATAAATGTTTGTATTTCTGGGTTTGGGTGTTTGTTAAATATATTACAGTATTTATATATGTATTTCTATGTATTACTATCGTTGACTAACACCCATAACACAAGCAAATAATTTGCTTACTTTGGATTTAGATCAGTGTAATTTGTCCCGTAATTTATTTATTATTATTAAAATAAACCGAATGGGATGTTACAAGACCTTGAACATCCAAGCAGCAACGGTTATCACTAATATACAACGCTATTATGTGTCTTGAAATAACTAAATAATTGCGATAATTACGCATTGCGAGATACATGATAACCCCGCAGGTCTGGTGACTTAGTCCTATCAAATAGCGGCTGTCTTGTCACTGTCGTATTCTAGTTTTAAGGCTAAGTTATAAAGTAACTTCTGCACATGATATAAGACGTAACCATCCCGCCTCATGTATAGCACTATTAATATCTTAGGTTGTAGGCGATGGTTTCTCTTTCAATCATGAGTGTCATTTGCTTGTTTGTTATCCTATATATAAAATAAGGCATTAATATGGGTTATATATTTTATTAAAAATATATTTTTTAAAAGATTAATAATTTTAGAATAAAGATTTTTTCTCATGCGTAAGTTTACCAGCTATCTTACTCTTCGAACCGTGTCATAACAGCAAGCACTGGCGTTCAGCTTGGTAGAAACATATAAGTTATAATTTACATAGAAAAAAAATAGTGCTATATCTTAACGACAGCGAAAATGCATCAAAATAGTTGTATTATGGTTTAAAATAAATAATAAAATCAGCAAATAACTGCCTCATTTTGCATTATTTACCAGAACTCTTTTGTTTTTATCAGAAAACTGAAAAAAACACATTTTTTAATTGTCCAACCCGGGAATTGAACGCGAAACCTCATGTAATCAATACCGACACCAGACTACTAGACCGCCCGCGATTGGAATTGCCCGGTTGGCGATAGGCTTGCCACCTATCACATTTGTGGGACCAAGTATCTTCGACTAATCGTGGGTGCACTTGTTGTAACTCTGCATAGCCTTTCGGGGATACAGGCGTGAAGATACTTACTTTCATTTATTGTATATATTAATACGTGAAGGAAAAACTTTGGACCCCTTTTTAAGGAAATTGCTCGAATGGTAGGTATGAAATTTGGCGCAGTTAGAGATTACATCGCGGAGGACTGCAGAAATCTGATATTTTTAAATAAAATGCATTAAAATACATCTGTGGTCTAGTGGTCCAGCGTTGGCGTCGACCACATGAGGTCCCGGGTTCGATTCCCAGGTCGGGCACATAAAAAAAAGTGTTTTTTCAGTTTTCTGAGAAACACAAAGTTGCCCGGGATTGGAAAGTGCCCGGTTGGCGATAGGCTTGCCACCTATCACATTGTGGGACCAAGTATCTTCGGCTAATCGTGGGTGCACTTGTTGTACCTCTGCCTACCCCTTCGGGGATATGGGCGTGAAGATACTTACATACTTAAAATACATTAAATTAATAAAAAAAGCATTACACACACTACATTCATGTGACATACATGATAATATACACACATGTATTTACGGCTAAAGTCAGTTGTTAAATATAAAAGAGTTGTTACTGTTTAGTCTATGGTCGAATTTCGGCCACAGCCCACAGGCGATCGCTAGTATACCTAAATAGTTATACAACTACTATTAATTTACCTTATATTTGCCCCTATTGAAGAAATTTCTGGGAATAGTAGAGTAAATTAAGTCAAAATGAAAAGACTACTTAATCAATATTATTAAATAAGTCCCTAATAAAAAAATAATAAAAAAAGATATTTTTTTTAATTTTAGGAAGGAAAATGATTCACTATCATAGTTAATTTTGCGGTTTCCGACATTTTCATACTGGTTTTTTATGTCAAAACTGTACAAGCTTTAACTACATTTTTTCACATGCATCTCGGTTATATGACCGTGACATAATTATAACTATCCGTAAACTAAATAATTATTATACTACTAGCTGACCCGGCAAACGTTGTTCTGTCAACTTTGTGTCTATTTTTCCATTTTTGATTCTACATTTGTCACCTTTTAAACCTAACCTGAACCTCCATGAATATTTTAAAACCAAAATTAGCCAAATCGGTCCAGCCGTTCTCGAGTTTTAGCGAGACTAACGAACAGCAATTGATTTTTATATATATAGATTTGAACTACCCTTTACTACCGTTTTACAGTATGTCAAAAGTATAACATTTTTTTTCATATCATAAGATAGCAAACAAGCAAATGGGTCTCCTGATGGAAAGATCAACCATCGCCTATAGACATCAAAGATGTTAATGATGCGTTTCTATCTTGTGGCGAGGTCTAATGCCACATGCATAAGTTTACCGGTTACCTTACCTTCCAAACCGGAACACGACAGCGACAAGCACTGACGCTATTGCGACAGAAATAGGTGAGGCGGTGGTACTTACCAGACCCGGGTGAGACAGTGCAGAACTCTATCTACCACCTAGTAGCTAAGATGGTAGTGACTCGCGTAGCCAATCGGTCGCCTTTAATGACCTGCCTGGCAGAATGGCAGTTGGTCTATTCTTCAAAGGAGCTCGGATCTAACACGGGGAAATGAATTACGAAATTATGAAATTTGGAGTCCCCTATACCGCAAGTGAGCTGCTAAGATACCAATTGTAATAAGGCGCGTGACCAACGCATAAAAAATCTTTACAGCTTTTGTTAAAAAGTTCAATATATTGGTTGTAACAAAATGCGATTTGGAATTATTTTTGAAAATGGTCAAAATTCGTATACATCACCAAAAAACAGTAAAAATATGAACTAAAACAGAAAAACGAGCTGTAATGCCGAGAACATTAAATCTACTGTTAGAACAGGTAGTGTTGGTAACAATGGTCATCAGCGTAAATGTTGAATGGACAATGTGGGAAACGTGTGAGAGCATTTATAAAGGTTTATCACATATTGTTACGTTATAATCGTTGCCATAGATTGTGCGCTAGTCTATACGTATTTTCAAGTAGGTTTATAAAAGCATTATAAATTATTTAATTACATTAATGAATAATTTATCTGGTTTGGGTCCAAGCAATTAGTAAAATGTTATACATAGTTAAATGTAACGATAAATGGATATCGTTTAACATAACTGCTAACGTATCCCGAAAATCACCGAACCAAGAATCCTTTCCAAATTACACTTCTCCATTTTCTTCATTTAACAAATTGATGGAACTTGTTTGCAAGCCTTGTCCCATGTTAATATACCTCTTATCTAAACGTATTTAAGTCGAAAATCGTTTGTTTGGTAATGGATGCCATGGAACACTTCCGCCCAAAAGATAAGGTCGATTTTCTGACGTACTTTAGATAGGGGAAAATCAATTTTATTTGATAAGATTTAGAGTTTGTATTTGAGTGGAGTTGTTCTGGGTGGGGTTAAGTTGCGGTTCAAGTTTGTAATTAATAAAACCCTCTCGATTACAAGTGCCTTTCCGCACTGGGATTTGGGGGGATGTGAGTACAAAGGCGAGGAGTTCCCTTGCAAGTTGAATTTCCTCAGCTTGTAACATGAAGATGTTTGACTCTCTCTGTTATTACACTGTTTTGAAATTAATTAAAATAATTTTAATATTGATCGCATTTGACTTACCTACTTGATTGATCGTTGTTTTAGTGCGGCGTCCCTAACTTTTTTGATATAATAACTGATTTTATTCCAACTTTTAATTAAAATCGTATTAAAACTGCTTCTACTACACTCGTTGCAATTTTGCATTATATTTTATTACTAGCTGTGCTCGCGACCGCCGTGTTTTTTTTAAAAACGCTCGTCCGCGTGGTTTTTTTAAAAGTAGCCTAAGTTATTCCTTATTATATCAGCTATCTACCAGTGAAAGTCCCGTCAAAATCGATCCAGCCATTCTAGAGATTAGCCGAAACAAACAGACACACAAACAAACAGACAAACAAAAATCGTTAAAACTGTTATTTTGGTATGTGTACCGTGTACAACCATATGCATTTAGTTAAAATCGGTTATTTTAATATTACAAACAGGCACTCCAATTTTGTTTATTTGTTTAGATTTTTATATTATTGATACTTATATAATAAGAAAATATTGTACTTTTTTTCATACATATTTTTTTGTTACTTAACTGTATAATATATATATACTTCTAAAGTAATATTATAAAGAGGAACTATATGTACTTTTGGTATTTATATTTTTGTATGATTGTAACGGTAGCTTAGGTGTAGCTTGTGATCTGAGTTTATTACTCAAAAACTACTAGACCGATCACAAGCTACATTAACCAGAAGTGACAACGGCTACTTTTTTATCCGCCTAAGCCAGCGGTCGGTAACCTGCGGCTCGCGAGTCACGCGAGCCGCGAGCAAAGAGCCGCCTTTGTTCCATACGTAATTTTCTTTCTTCCATACGAAAATATTATTTATTTTATAAAAAATCATTTCATCTCTTTTCACCCCTCACCCCGTGACATCGACTGTCCGTCGGAAGCTCTCGAATGACGAGATTTTAATTCGCTTTCGACGTAAGACATTTATTTATCAAAAAACTTTATGTTCGGAAATACTGTTTATTGTAAGTAAGAACATTTTTTGTGGTTCTGTGTAAACTTTGAAATTTTGCAAATTGTAATTTTTGGCTTTTCTGACTCCATTCTGAATGGAGTCCATTTCAAATCTGAAAGGTTGCCGACAATTGGCCACGCAAAAGTGGTTCTTTTGCAAGCAAAAGGAAGTAATGATTTTGGGTCACGCGAACGACGCGATGTCGCGAGTAACAGCTAGTATTATGTATTTTTAGACGTGTTCTTTATCTGTACTTACTATTATATAAATCTTTATCTTTTCTCTGTACATTAATTTTTCTAAACTTTTGTGATGGATTCGTTTAAAATCCCACTTGGTAACATTAATTCTACCATTTTCAAATTTTTTGTCTATCTGTACGTCCCTTCATAACTCAAGAATGTCTGGCCAGTTTTGATGAAAATTAGTATTCAGTGAAAACACGTGATTTGACAATCAATGGACCATATAATTTTAATATGTTCGTTTAATTATTGTCAATGAATTAACAACCAGGGAAATAGCTACTGGGTAGGTACACTATAAAATATTGCAATCGATTAGATTTAAACGCTAAATTACTTTTTAACTTATGTTCGTGGCTTCACTCGCGTTAAAACTTATTTTTATATTGTATATTTATATGTAAAATTCTCGTGTCACAGTTTCAGCACAGAATACTAGAGAATAACAGAGTGCTAAGTGTGAGTTTTTCTTTTCGTATTCGGTTGACGCGGTATCTCTCTGAACAAATTGTTAACATTGACTTCTGAGTGCTAAGTGTGAGTTTTTCTTTTCGCATTCGATCGTGAGCGCGTTTGGAGTTTACTAGGAATTTGTATGTGATTTGTACAGCGCCACCTAGTGGTAAACGTGAGAAACCAGTTTACCACTAGGTGGCGCTGTACAAATCACATACAAATTCCTAGTAAACTCGAAACGCGCTCACGATCGAATGCGAAAAGAAAAACTCACACTTAGCACTCAGAAGTCAATGTTAACAATTTGTTCAGAGAGATACCGCGTCAACAGAGATATGGCTAGTCATGCGCAGTATTGTTCAAATAAACTATTTTATGATAGCGCGTTATAGGCTATAAACTATACTTCTCTAGTTTTAGGTTGAGTATAACGCTATGCGTATATATCGTCGTCCGCAAGAGGTGTCTATGTGTGCGTTGCTCGAATATTACTTGTATGTACAACGTACATTAACTTCTGTTAGTCTCCAGTATTCTGTGGTTTTAGTTACCATACTCTTCCAAAACGGCTTGACCGATTTTGATGAAATTTTATGTGTATATTCAGTAGGTCTGAGAATAGGTTGTTATCTATTTTTATATGTGATAAGGGTGGTCCACCTCAAATTTTTTTTTATTTTTTTGTTTTTTATGATGTGGCATTAAAAATATATACAACCAGAAATTTCCACAAGTGATATTAGTAATTCAATCATTTATATGGCAAAACAACATTTATGGGTCAGCTAGTAGGTACTATCTATAGATACAGTATATTTCTATATTTTTAATACCACCAATAGTTCCAATTTGATCATGAAAATTTTTCGATGTTTGGTTCAAAAATTGTGAACAATTTGTATTAGTGCTGGACAGTTTTGTGTCAATCCGGACTCCCATTGAAGAATAGGCTATCTGCCGTTCTGCCAGGCATTTCGTAATAGGTGAATAATTGGCAATACGTGTTACTCATTCGCGACTGCTAGCTAAATGGTAGAGTTCCGCAACGTATTGTATGGGTTTTTGTTACCAACGCCTTACCTGTTCTTTTCGCAAGAGCGTCAATGCTAGTTATTGTCGTGTTCCGATTTGGAGGGTATGGTAGCCTGCAAACTTATGCAAGTGGTATTAAACCTCGCGACCAGGATAGCAACGCATCATTAACTTTGTGTACATCTTGTAATATTAACATCTTTGTTGCCTATATGCGATGGTTATCTCTTTTCAACAGGATATACATCTATATAAAAAACTTTGTGTTAATCGTATCGCGCTTATCTTAAAACTACCTGTTTCCCAGATTACATGCTTTTAGTTAGTCGCGTAAAAAATATCCTGTGCTGCTCGGTGACAATGTCGCTTTGTATTGGCAAGATATTTTTTTAAATCGGTCCAGTTGTTTTTGAGTTTACCTAACACAAACAATTTTTTTTTAATATTATAAAATAGCAAACAAGTAGATGGCTCTCCTGATGGAATAAGACAACCATCGTCTATAGACACCAAAGATGGCAATGGTGCGTTGCTATCCTTGTTATGGGGTCTTAATGGCGCATGCAAAAAGTTTACCGACAACCTTAGTCCTTACCCTTCAAATTGGAACACGACAGTAACGCATTGACGCTGTTGCGGCAGGAATACCAAATCCGGGTGAAACAATGCAGATTTTTACCACATAATAGTCACGATGGTAATGACTCGTTTGCCTCTTATGAAATGCCTGCCAGAAAGGCAGATGGTTTATAATTCAAAGGGGACGTAGAGGTCCGGATCGACACGAAGGAAAATCCTCTCTAACAACTACTATAACTACTAATATTAGCATACATTTAATATAGTACATAAATATTGAGACAATTTTTTTAATATTTATACATCCTGTTAGCCATTTGGTCATATTTTACTAATAACATATAACACTCATAAATTATATTTTAATGTTTCCGGACATTTCAGATTTGTTGCCAATGCGGTGCGTTAAAAATTAATAGTGGGTTTTATAACTTTGAATTGGCAACACTTATTTTTCAACTGCTAAGGAACCGGATATATCCATTATATCAATCGGGAATGTTCTCAAAAACACGAATATCTAATGGAAATGTCTCGTAAAAACCATAAAGAATTTAATTTATAAGAAAATATTTTGTGAATAATTTGCTTCGAAATGTTTCACGTATTTTATGTTATAGCTCTGATTCAATAAACATAAATAATAAAAATAATAAGACAGCAAATGATGTAAATGAATTAATGAAACATACTTATAAATTTTCACTTAAAATTTAATATTAGACAATATCTAATGATTTATAGTTATTTGATTTAAAAAAACATGTTGTTTTTTGTTATAATATAATAGGAATTAAGCAGATGTCTCTCTTGATAGAGAGAGTCGAACATCCGTGTGGTGGGTGAAATGCCTAGTGCATGGAGAGAGTAGTATTATGTTCCTAATATTGGTCCGGGCTTCTTTGAAGAATAGACCAACTGCTATTCTACCAGGCAAGTCGTATGTGCCTTGCAAGACAATGAAATCGTAATTCAAATACTTACGACCTAGTACTACGACAAATGTATCGTAAAAGAAAAGGAATCATGCACGACTACAATGTACTTGTAGGAAATGGGTCAGATATGATAAATAAAATGCGGATGTGGTAATATAACAACTCTTTATATTTAGATCAGAATAACATTAGATCACTATTAAAGCTTTCCATCACTAATGACTAGTTCTGGTTTAACAATTCCAAGTAACTTAATTATTCCCTATTACAAATAAGTCATAATTTAAGCAATAGATAGTCAATTATAAATTGTACTGCGACTAATTTATAGTTGACAATAATAATTAACTTGTTTGCACAAATTAATTATCCGAGAGTCAAGGATAAGCTACTAGCAAGATACAACAAGTGTACCGAGCCACGCCAGAGCCTAGACTGCCTTATCGGCGGGCGCTCAGAGCCTTTTATACAGGTAGCAAAACAAGTTGAGTAGTAGGGATATCGAACGATGCGCTTGCCGGCCCAGGCCGTGCATTTGTTGTTTACACTTTACAATATTCTTGCATTTGACGACGCGGACGCCGTCACGGCCATACTGACATGCACACGTCCTCGTGTGCGCATCTTTATACATCTGAGGAAAAGGAACGCCTCGTTCATCCTGACATCTTTTAGAAAACTAAACATAATCTTATTTTTTTACAACTCTATAATTAGCGTAATCTTTTAGCGAAATGTTACAATAGTGTGCTGGTCCGGTAACCCCTTCAGCAACTACAACTATTAAACCTTTCTCGTCAGTTTTGAAACCGGAGACTGGATCCTACTAAGCTAGGAATCCCTCATCAATTAAAAATACCGGAGACTGGATTGTACTAAGCTCCCTCTCATCAGTTAAAAACCGGAGACTGGAGTGTATTAAGCTCCCTCTCATCAGTTAAAAACCGGAGACTGGAGTGCACTAAGCTCCCTCTCATCAGTTAGAACCGGAGACTGGAGTTTACTAAGCTCCCTCTCATCAGTTCAAAACCGGAGACTGGAGTGTGCCGTCATCTTCCTACATTTTTTGTCAATCCTGCATCTTTTGTCAATCCTAAATTTTTTTTGTTAAATTACTTCTTTTACTTTTTTTTACATTGATTTCTTCTCATAGTTTTATAAGACTCCCATTTCCTTTATTATTACTTTTTTTTGCTTTTTTTTTTTTACTTACATTTTTAGTGATATTTTTTTTTATCATCATTTTACTAAATTTTTTTCGTTTACTTTATATCGTATTTTTTTGCTGATGATGCAACCTCACGAACAGTGGCATTAGTTATTACAAGATTAGAGAATCTCCTTCACAGGTAGTTCGAAGATATTAAAAACTCTGACTGTTATAACTATTTACAATATACTGCATTTCTATCAATATTGTTTGGACCAGTTTTATGAACAAGATCATTATCATGAGTATACGCCGTCACGTCATCCTTGTTATAATTTTCATATAGGTACCTCAAGAAACCCTACAGGAATATGGGGAACTTCCCAGAGGCTATCATAGGCGCACTTGTTTTCTAAAATTGCGGTAACTTTTAAGGAGCCCTTATATTTTGAGTCAAGTTTCATTTAGTGTCGTTCTACATTCCTAACAAAGACAAAGTCACCTACACTAAAAGGTTTAACCTTTCATTACCTCTACTCAACCGTAAAATGTCCGATTGGGCTGATTTTTTGATTCTATTGGATACACTGGATCTTCAAAGCTTGTAGATACTTTTGTGAGATTTTAGTTAGTTGCCTTGAATACCGAATGTCAAATCAATCGGGGCAAATCCAGAGACCCTGTACCTTAATGCTGTTGAGCGCGTGTTGAATATTACCTAACTGCTCTTGCCATGATTTGTCAGAGTTATACTCCGCTATCATTATTCAACCCTACAAGATTCGCGTAACACGTTGGGACTGACTATTAGCTCTATATGTGCCTGTCGCAAGAAGATGTAAATCTGTACTGTTTTTTTTTTTTAAATATTAATTTGAGTTCAGTTGGTAATAAACTTTAAGATCGTTATTAACGGTCTTCAAAGGGTCCACTAAATCAATTTAATCTCGCTGGATTTAATTCAATTGGTTGTCAATTGTTTTTAAAAATATCTACCAAGCGCTCTCTATCTTTACCTACAAGGTCAGTGTTTACCATACTCTCGGTGGCAGATTTTGAAACTGAGCAGAATTGTGTTTAAGTATTGCTAAGCATTAACCTGTTGTCACTTAGTTCCTATGAAACATTAAGACTTATCAGGTCAAACGTGAAACTACCTTCAAATTTAAATTTTGCCTTGTGGTTAAGCATTTGATTTGTTCAGTGGAAACTACATCAAAACAAGCGACTATTTAGAGATTCTTGTTCATAAAACCGTTCTCTTACAAAGGAATCACAACAGATTTGTTTGATATGGCTACATTCTAAACCAGACTCAAATATAAAAGATAATTAAATTCTACTTAGTGTAATACACCATGTAACGCTCTGGAACAGATGTTGACTGGTTTTCTGTTTTTCGGAACTCGAAGTGGCAACTTCTTTCTTCTTGTAGCACATAGGACAAATGGAAGCTTTGTGGCTGGGCCGGGGTCACAACATACATAGCAGACCACTGGTGGTCGGCCACTGGACACGCCACCAGAGATAGTGGTAGATGACCTGCTTTCGCTGCAAGCAAAAATTATTTGAGATAAGTTTCTGTTTATCACGGCAATAGTTGTTACGATGTTCGATTCTATCACAAAAATTGTACCTTCCTCGAAATACAGTGGTGCTCTTAAATCGGTTCATATCTAAGTCTAAAAGGAAGAGATCTTCAAGTCATAATATAGCTTGCCAAGACAGCAGCTTGTGAAGTAGGTGACGGTATGACTCTTAAGTGAGTGAGTAGCTACAATGATCAGATCAACCCCGTCTAATTTTTTCTTTTCTATATTTATTTTACTTGAGGTACACCAGCTAGTAAGTTACACGACAAAAATCCTACGAGTCAGATGAAGGGTCTTTGGAACGACAGAAGCATCTCATTAAAAACAAAGCAGAGGCTGGTTTGTACGCTGGTGTTCTCCATATTCACGTACGGCGCAGAGTCATAGACACTAAGAGCTGCAGACAGACGTCGCATTGATGCGTTTGAAATGTGGTGCTGGAAAAAATGTTACGTATCCCTTGGACAACACACAGGACCAACGCCTTCATACTAAAACAACTTGGAGTAAAGACCAGACTGTCTGCTACGTGCCTTCAAAGAATTCTACAATACTTCGGCCACATTTCTATAAAGCAAGGAGACAATCTCGAAAAAGCTAATCGTGACCGGAAAAGTAGAAGACAAAAGACCACGTGGACGTACTCCTATGCGATGGTCAGACCAGGTTCGCACCAATCTCATGTCTAAAAAGTTTTATGATGCTCTGCACGCCGCTGAAGATAGAGTCCAATGGCGTAACATTATCAAGAACTATCCAATGAGGAGGTTACGACCCTCAGTAATGAAGAAAACGAAGCAAGGAGGAGGACACCAGTCAGTCATATCGGAGTCTACCTCATCAGAATCAAAGTATATCAACTTAATGGGAGTAGATGCATTTACAGAACGTGGATTAATATTTTCTGCTATTTTTCAAAGAATAGTTTCCATACCGCAAGTGAAAAGAGACATTTACTGCTCTACATAATTAGTCGAAATAGTTTGATGCTGAAGTGGGAGTGAATCCGATCCCAATTCTGATGTAGGAAATGGGTCAGATATGATAAATAAAATGCGGATGTGGTAATATAACAACTCTTTATATTTAGATCAGAATAACATTAGATCACTATTAAAGCTTTCCATCACTAATGACTAGTTCTGGTTTAACAATTCCAAGTAACTTAATTATTCCCTATTACAAATAAGTCATAATTTAAGCAATAGATAGTCAATTATAAATTGTACTGCGACTAATTTATAGTTGACAATAATAATTAACTTGTTTGCACAAATTAATTATCCGAGAGTCAAGGATAAGCTACTAGCAAGATACAACAAGTGTACCGAGCCACGCCAGAGCCTAGACTGCCTTATCGGCGGGCGCTCAGAGCCTTTTATACAGGTAGCAAAACAAGTTGAGTAGTAGGGATATCGAACGATGCGCTTGCCGGCCCAGGCCGTGCATTTGTTGTTTACACTTTACAATATTCTTGCATTTGACGACGCGGACGCCGTCATACTTAATGCAGCGAACTCACATAATGCTAATAAATAAATATTGTAAATGTTTCAAGTTTTATGTGATATATTAATGAATATGATTGATTGTCTGAAATTTGGTTTTATAAAGTATTTATAAAGATTAATTAATCTTTATAAATACTGATAATTGTTGATAAATAAAATCTTTATAAATACTTTATATTTTAAGAAATTAAGTCAACAGAATCAACGGCACTTATTATAATTTTGGCGCTATAAGTGGGTATCATATTCTTTATTTTGTTACAGTAAAAGATCACCTGCAGCATTCAGACTTGGACGCCGACGATGTAGAAACAGACGACCAAACCTCCAACATAGACGATGACATCTTAACACAGTCAGACTTGGACGAAAATGGAGATCCAAAGAGTCCTACCAGTTCGAGCTCAAAGAAGGGAAAAAATGGTTCATCTAGAGATTCCAAAGGGGGAACAAAGCCTCGAAGAGCGAGAACTGCGTTCACATACGAGCAATTAGTTTCACTGGAGAATAAGTTTAAGACGACGAGATATCTATCGGTGTGCGAGCGGCTCAATCTTGCGTTGAGCTTAAGTTTAACAGAAACACAGGTGCTTGAATAATATTACAATTTATTTATACTAAAGAACGATTTTACGCGTATTATCTGTAATGGAATTCGAGATCAAAAATATAAATATGTCAATGTCACTGTCATTTGCTGCCAAATCGACCATTCAAGTATACTTAACATTTTTCTAGGCAGTCTAAAATCATCATGATTTGATTTATAATGAAAATAAAAACTACAACAAAATTAATTACGGCAGTGGTATTTCCGAACTTAAGTTCGGTTAAGTAACTTAACTAGACACTAAATTTAATTTTTAAGAAAGAGCTTACTCTTTCTTAAAAATTAAATTTAGTGTCTAACCCAGAAAGCGATCTTCGGACGTAATAATTTACAGCCATGAAGTATTCGGTAAAGGTGGAGCTAGCACTTGTATTGATAATTTGAAACAAATAGATTATATCTTACACTATGAGGTCTCACCATCTCTTTTTATACAGCTGTGTTTGAAAGAGAGGGTATGATCTCAGAAGTTTACAGCAGTATTTAAAGTTTTGTTTCAAGTAGGTATTAGAAGTGTTGCCTCCAGGTGTAATACAGTTTCATTTTTACAGCTGAATAGTCTAGTTAGTAGGTAATAGCCATCTAGTGATAAATGCAACCTAGAATAGTAAGACCTTAATTTAAAACAATTTAATAACATATTGCTTTATTTCCAGGTTAAAATCTGGTTTCAAAATAGACGCACAAAGTGGAAAAAGCAAAATCCAGGAATGGACGTTAATAGCCCAACCGTTCCTCCCCCTCCAGCAGGTGCATTCCCTTCTGGTCACTATCCTGGAGGTCTCCTGTACTCCCATGGGGTCCCATATCCATTTACAGGTCCAGGGCCTTATGCTCCCTACTTCCATCATCTAGCAGCTAATCATCATCACAGCCATAGCTCCATAGGACATTCTCATACGTGATTATGGCAGCGGCCTGGATCCCAAGATCCGAGGGTCGAGAAAGACAATGAAAATAGTTGTGGACTGCCGAATTAGTGATACAGTGTTGTTAGACTTAATGTGGACGAATTTAAATAAAAGCTTTGTCTACAAAAAAAGATGGTTGATAATTGTTTAACTTTTCATATGATGTATTATAGTTTACTATTATTATGTAAGTGTACGTGCGGATGTACGAGTATCAGGCAAAATAATCTGACTACTTGACAAGACTGTCACGTTTTGTCATTTCATTTGTCAAGTCCTACTCCTTTTTTTGTGTGGGTTTTTGAGTTTTTTGAAACATTTAAAAAACAATATCTCGGTAAACCGGTACTATGTATAAGTTTAACAAAAACTGTAAATATACCTAAATTCTAATGGTTTTATGGTATATATTTTAATATTGGACAAAACATTTTTTATCAGTACCAATGCTTCCTAGAAAGTAGTCTTACTCCTGTAAAATCAATGAGTATTTATAAAATAATTCCTAAATAATGGTCTCGATTTTGTTGTAAATCATCTGAATTAATTTGTCAAAGGATTGCTATCTTACTCTTAACGAACTAAAAGGAATAATAAAAATAATTTAAGCGGTTTTATTGACAGTCCTATGTTTTTAATTTACAATATCATAACCATGGTTCCCTTGCGGGCTAGGCAAAGCAAACCGAATATTTATCAATTTCCCTTTTCATCACGATTTACCGGTTTTTTCGGTTGGCGAGATGGGTGATGATGTCTATTGCCGCATTTTACCGATCTGATAACGATTATCGCCTATTTCTAGCGATAACCAAGCGCGACAGCTTTATATGCTCATCTGAGGTACGGGAGTGTTAACACAGTACCGGCCGGACTCCAAACTGCTATTGAGGTTTTAGATTTTCTTCCTCCTTACCTCAAAAAAAACCTTAAAGACCTCAGAGCCCAGGACTATTTGCTATCTGTCAAACAAAATTGACAAGTACTAGGATGACATAAAGTTTAACGTCTGTTAATGTCATTGCTAATTAATTCTATTGTTATTTTAATCTGTTTGTTAATAAGACTGTATTTTTTATTTTGGTTTGAATTTTAGCTTTATAAGAACAGCTTTATACGTAAATTCACTGCCTACTGTACTTCAACATGGCAATGTCCAGCACTAACGTGTGATGCTATTTTATGTCCACGTCTTTTATTTCATGCCCAAGATTCATTAGATTGCTTGTAAGATTTATCTATTACTGACTATTAATTATCTTTGTAATACTAATTTCTAACGTATAATGTGTAAATATATGCAATAATTATTAGTGCAATTTAAGATATTTAACGTGAAATTATGAATCAGTTGTGATATTTAGGTGTTAATTAAGAAATGAAGTTGTTAATGTCACACTTTTATATTTTTTTACTGTTTATAATCGGATTTATTGGCATGACATAGGCACATTTCATAACATTTGTATAAACAATATTTTTTATTTAAAAGTAGCAGGAACATTTTAGAAAAACTGATTTTTATAAAATCATGAAACATTGTTAACATATTGCATACCCATTAACAATTGACTTCGATCCTATCTTCGGAATTGTTAATAAATATTCAAAACATATGAGGCAGTATGGACGTTGTTCCCTTGCTTTTACTATTGATGTGAATGAATAACAGAAGGGACGTTGCCAGAATGTTACTTTTGTAACATTTTGCGTTACTTTTGACCCTCTCATGTTACTTCCATGTAACACGACTCGAAATGTTACTTTTACGTTACTTTTAGGACCTAATAAAATTATTTATATTTTCCACCAAATAAAATTGATGTGATTAAAGATGAGATTATTTTCTATAAACTGATTAATTATCTTTATTTATATGGATTAAATGGATACTAGTCAATTATTTGATTATAAAATTATTACGATTCTTTCGAAGCTTAACTAATGGGACAGATTTTTTTTAGTTTTTGTGTATTAAAGTGCCATATTATTTTATTAGGGTCATTTTCCACATAACATGTTACTTTAAACGTGAAAATGTTACTTCTTGAGGTCTCATGTTATATTTGACTGTCAGTGGCAACACTGAACAGTAGTGTTACTTGCAATGGTTGCAATTCTTACGAGAAAACTTGAAAAAAAAATTAGAAAAAAAACATATAAATATTTAATACAAAATAACAACACTGAAATATCTACAACATTTTGTTAATTATAATTTATGGCATTTCATGTTCAATGATTTATTTCAGGCTTATTTATCAAGCTTATTTTAAAATTGAGTAACAGATTAAGGACATTTGACTCGACTCACTGACCATGAAGCGTTTATGTAGAAAATATATTTTCTGCGATGTTATTATTTATTTATCAGCAATAAAACGTAACATTTTATAATTCGATTGTTTCATTCTTCTGGCACTGTTGTTACCAATTATTGTGGACTCTGTATAATAAGATTAAAATAAAAAATGACAGCCTAATATATGTCTAAGTTTAATAATATAATGGTTTTGTATTTGTGTCGTGACAATTAGATTAAGTATATAAACTTTGTATACCTACCTACTACGTATTTACAACCATTCATTATTATGAAACTTTGGCAAATAAAGGGATATTAATTTTTGCTAAGGGCAATATGTCACAAACCTATTTATGTATGTAAACATTATGTGTTTAGTTTAGTAATGGATATAAACGGATCAAATTAAATTTTGTCGTGTTTCAGATATAAAAAAAGTTTTAGCTATTTTTGTAACATGGCCCTTATCCTTCGACCTCAAATATGTTTGTTTGAAAGTATTTTGATTTGCAGTTAGTTCTGTCAATCTACAATACTAATATTATAAATAGGAAAGTGTATGTATATGTTTGTTTTTCCGTCTTTCACGGCAAAACGGAGGGGTGAATTGACGTGATTTTTTAACTGGATATAGTTGAAGGGACGGAAAGTGACATAGGCTACTTTTCGTCTCTTTCTGACTCCCCACTTCCCTAAAATGGGGAGTGAAAGTTTGTATGAACCATTCTGCAATTTTCAAGGTAGAAAGCTAAAAATTGGTATGCGGACTATTTGTGACTAACAAAAAAATCATGTGTTTTTTTTTTGTTAGTCACATTTTTGTTTGGAAATCTGCCCCCAACCCCTTAAAAGAGTGGTTTTTTTATGTCATAAGATAGCAAACAAGCAGATGGGTCTCCTGGTGGAAAGAGTCAATTATCGCCTATAGACATCAAAGGTGTTAATGATGCGTTGCTATCTTGTGGCGAGGTCTAATGCCGCATGCATAAGTTTACCGGCTACCTTACCCTCCAAACCAGAACACAACAGCGACAAGCAATGACGCTATTGCGACAGGAATAGGTAAGGCGGTGGTACCTGACCCGGGCGAGACAATGCAGAACTCTACCACCTAGTAGCCACGATGGTAGTGACTCGCATAGCCAATCGGTCGCATTTACGACCTGCCTGGCAGAACGGCAGTTGATCTATTCTTCAAAGAAGCCCGGAACCAACACGGGGAACGGGGTGAAATTTTCGTTCTGCGGCTTCGTTTGCCTTAAATTGAAAGATCAATTTAAGGCAAACGAAGCCGTGGGAGAAAGGTAGTTTATCAATATCGTTAAAAAGATAGTAGGCGTTTGAAGTAAAGAGTTATAATAATGTAGATCACTTTATGTGCATTTTACTAATACCATTATTAATTTTAGCTCTTTTAACCCAGTAAACCATGTCCGGTACAATAATTTACTGCACAAATGGAATAAAAAAATCGTAAAAGTGTGGCAAAAGTTATTAATATTGTATATAATAATAATAACATGTATAAATGCAAATACTTTAATTCTAATATATTTTTCATTTAGAATCGCTTGCGTTATACAAATGATATGAATGATTATTTCATTTAATTTTAAAATATTGTAAATTTTATATTTTATTACATCTTCGCTACTGAGTGAATCTGTATCATCAAGACTGTAAATTCACACGTATTATTAGTTGACTTCTAAATCTAAGTGATCTGGTTATACAAGTGATTTTTATCTATCGTGATTATCCTATTCTAGTGGGAATTATTTTATTGTAAGCGCTACAACATTTCATTATTGATATTCCAAGTGGGGACGATCAAAAAGGGCGGTCTCCAGAATAAGATCAAAAATGGACTTTATTTGTTTTTAGGGTTCCGTACCCAAAGGGTAAAATGAAACTATTACTAAAAGATAAAATGGGACCTTATTACTAAGCCTCCGCTGTCTGTCCATCCATCTATCCGTCGTTTGTCACCAGGCTGTATCCCATGAACCGTGATATAGCTAGACAGTTGAAATTTTCACAGATGATGTACTTCTGTTGCTGCTATAACATTAAATACTAAAAACTCAAGGAAATAATATTTAAAGGGGGCTTCCATACATCAAACGGCATTTTATGCCGTTTTTTCTACATAACTATTTTAGGTTCTGTACCTGTATTACAGAACCTTTCGTGTGACTCGCACTAGACTGGTTTTTTTTATTTAAATGATGATAGATTGGTCCGGCGACATGTCCAATTTTCCCTATTGTTTTTATAATATTGATGTGTAAGGGTAAATTATTTTTACACTTGAAGGTGTTTGGATCAGTAAAAAGAAACTGGATTTCCGCCCTTTTTGACAGCACTCGCTCGACTATAATTAATAAAAACAGCAATTGAGACGCTTGAGAATGTCAAACAAACTAAGGTTACCAGGAAAGCTAGAAAATAAGAAACATATACAGTGCAAGAATTTTAGCTTTATAAGCTTTAAGCCAACGTATCAGACTCCAAATAAAAATGCTCATTCAATATAATCAACTTTTCTACCAGTTTTTCGAATTCAATGACTCTGATTTTACTAGCCATTGTTAAAATGGCTTTGAGTTATTGCTATCTCCTCCCCCCTCCCCTAACAAAATGAGATGAAAGAAACGAGAAGAGACAGTTTTTTCTGTCGAATACGTGAGCTTGTTTAACCTTATACTAGTAGAGTGCCGTTAGGTTTCATCAATCACGACAAATTATTTCACTTGAAAGTAACGAAATTTGATTTGCTTAATTGATAGAATACTATATATACCTACTTCAAAAAGTTTGATGCTATTTTTTTCTTAAAAACTTCGCCGAAACCGTAAACCAGATCAAAATCAGTTGATTTGTTCGGAAAATATTATTGACAAAAATGTTGAAAAAAGTTTTTTGTAATCACTTTGAGATTTTTAATCAATTATCTTCTAAGAAATTAAAATCTATCATTGCACAGAAAATATACATTTTTTTTAAAATTAGAGTGACTTTTCAACAAAATTGACCGTTAGTTCCAAAAATTATTTAAAATCTGCGGAGCCGAATCAGTTTACATTTTCAGGAAAACTATATTTGCTAAAATTCAATCGAATGCCGTAAACCGCGATTTAATCTGTTCAAAACTAATAAGAAGTTTACATACATAAGCATTCATACAGACATAGTGACGTTGTTGTAATAATAGAATAGCTTTAGAGTACCTTAAAACGACACGATCTTATTAAAACTGGATTTTTCAAAATCGGGGGAATCCAAGAATTTGCCGATTTTTAATATATTCAATTTTCTTAGCGGGAAGTTTAAAATTTACATAATAATTATAATGTTTCAGTTTCATTAATTACAGTTAATTCTTAGAAATATAAGATACTGTTAATTCTTAGAAATGAAACTGTTAATGAGTCGCCAACGAATAAGAGATGTTAAGGCGAGGTATTTCGACGCGCGTCAATTCTATAGAAAATGGGTGGCGCGGTATGTTCTGAAACCGCTGGGAAACCTGTTAATTTTTGGATAAATAAATATAGGACATCAGCTGAAAACTAAAATTTAGCACGTTATTTTTTGTATTTACAACTAAATATCACCATATAAAAATCATGTGGAAGATTAGAAATATTATTAACAAATTATTTGTTTTAGAGATTTTTTAGCCTGTTTTCGGAGTTTTATATGATCGAGTAAAGTACATTCTATCATGTAATGAGTTACCACATTCTTTAGATAATATCTTCAGGTATATCGTGTAATTTTTGTAAAATTTTTATTCAACAATCAATACAAAAAAACGTAATTAAACAAACCACTTTTTTCCCGTTTGCCGCGATGCCTCGCCTTAAATACTGGTACATAAATGTGCTGAAATTCACCGTTCGACCGGAAGCGGCATTGTTTTCGAATTTAAAAAAGTATCATATTTATAATTTTGTATGTTTAAATATAACTTCTCATTGATTGATAGATTTTCGTTTTTTTTTGGATCTAACTACCTAGTGATGTATTTTGTCGTATTGAACTAATTTGACATTGCTTAATATTTCTCACCTCTTTCTTTTCATGTCGTTAAAATAAATAAAGCAATAATATAAAACTTATTTAAAACTGAGTATTTTTGCACAACACCTAAATTATTCATAAAAAATTGTGAAACCATTTATGAGAAAGGGTTAATAAAATTTTGTCTCAAAGAGGATAAAAACGTAGAGAAAATGTAAGAATTATAACAGGTGACTAAAGTTATTTAGGTAAAGCGGAAAGATATAGGTACCAGGCTGCCTCGATCTATCAAACAGCGACCTTTTGAAATTGACGACATTGATACAAAATATTGTTTTGAAATCGATAGTTTAATATTTTTAGTCCCTTATTATCTACCACCAATGATATATATTTTATAACATCGTTGGTTTTTAAATTTTCATGGCATGTTCAGATGTTATGATAGAAATCATAACTAATTGATCATGCTACCTTGTGTTCTAACAATAATTAAAAAATACTCGTAACGAATTTAGAGTAAATAATTTATTATTATCAGATATTACAATATTATTATGAACTTCCTTATTTAAAAAAATATTTTCGTTGTATAGTGAAGAGCATTGTGCGCTATCCTACTACCTGCTTCAATACTCATTATTTTAAACTTATTTAAGTGAAATCTTGTAATGTTTTGTTTGGATGAGCATTTTTATTCTGAAGCTATCAAAATTTGTATTATATTAAGATAACGCTATTGTACATATAATTAACTAGTTGTATAATATTGATGCTCAACGCTGTAAAATAGGCTCGGTGAGGATATAAATTCGATGTTGACATTAAATATAGTTTCCAGTTCTATATGGTTTCATTTATACTGGTTCTTAGTCATCGTGAAAAGTAGATTTTACTTGGGCTTTTTTTGGAAAAATAGTCTGAATGCTTCATCTATAACATAGCTGATATGGCTATTTAAGGTCCTTCTAAAATAGATGATCATATTTCAACACAGCGTTCAGTAGATACGCCTAACCAAAGATATCCAGCCTGCATATATAATAAAACTGCAATGCGACAGTTTTCGCTATCGCATCCTACAGCTATACCATAAAGTGTGATAAAACAAACGTTCTGTTGAAATTTATTTTCAAAAATAAATATTATACTAAACCGGAACATGTCAGTGACCAGCACTGACGCTATTGCGGCAGGTATAGGCAAGGCGGGGGGTACCAAACCTAGGAGAGAAGTTGTGAAGTCTAGTTGTAAAGTCATGATGTTAGTGACACGCTTAAGCTTTTTGTCGCTATTTATAAGGTAAGGATGCTTACACATTTTGATAAATTGAGACTATTCCATAATAAACAATTTGGCTTTGCCAGTGGTCGCTAGACTATTGATTTCGTTGTCGAACTATTGAAAAACATTTATGAAGCCTGGGAGGATTAATAGAATGCACTTAGAGTATTCTGTGACTTGCCAAAGCATTTGACTGTGTAAGTCATAACATCTTAATCAGGAAGTTACACTATTATGGAGTTCGAAAAAAGGCTCTCGATCTTCTGATCTCTTACTTAAATGAAGAATTTAGAAGGTTGAAATTAAAGAAAAATGGTTTACTGATGCATCTGTAACCATGGGCGTCTCGCAGGGCTCCATTCTTGGTCCATTCTTGTTTCTGATATACCTAAATGACTTACCTTAATATGTAGGGGATAAGCACGGAAACGTACTGTTTGTGGATGACACTTTACTCTTCTTCAAATTAAAAAGACGAGTTGGTAAGAAATAAATAAAACGATTTTAAAAGTTGTACACTGGTTCAGTACAAACTATATTTTATTAAAAGTATCTTCACAATCAACAAGTACAACGTAAACGTAAGTACAACGTAACGTAAAGTAGGGTACAACAAGTGAACCCACAATTAGCCGAAGCTAGATAGGTAAGCGCTTGACCTCGATTTCGCCTGATGGTAAGCTAAGATGAGGCCTAAGATGGAACGCGCTTCCCTAGAAGGTACCTGTTCACTCTTCTCTTGAAGATCTCCAGATTGTACTCGTCCGGGAACACAGACTCACGAAGTATGTTCCAGTCCTTTGTGGTTCGAATGAAGAATGTTGAGTCGAACCGCTTTGTCCGGGTACGTGGAACGTCCACCATATAACGATGCTTAGATTCTGTGCACCTCGACGATCGATAGAAAAACGGGGATGGCGGAATTAAGTCGTGCAATTCCGCAGCGCACTCTTCAAAGTGTATTCGATAAAAAACCGATAAACTAGCCACTCTGCGGTGATGAGCGAGGTCCTGGAGTTTTTTGCCTACCAGATCATCGTCGTTTATGAGCCTCTTGGCACGCCTCTCGATGGCCTCAAGTGTCTCCAGCTGGTATTTAGCGGATCCATCCCAGAGGTGAGAGCAGTATTCCATGCACGAACGGACTTGTGCTTTATAAAGGTTGAGCAACTGTCCCGGACTGAAATACTGTCTCACCTTCGCCAGAATACCAAGCTTTTTTGAGGCAACTTGGGCTTTAGATTTGATGTACGAACCAAAAGTTGAGAGAAGGCGTTAACGTGATACCTAGGATCTCGAGGTGGTCATTTATCGGCACGGCCACACCCTGGAAAGACGGAGATAGATGGAGCGGACTCCGTTTAGCGGAGAATAGACACGCCTGGGTCTTAGTTGCATTAAACCTGACCAGATTAGCATTTTCAGCAGCTATTTCACCCAGTCTCTGGGTGAAATTCGGCTAAAATAAATACAATATACAATATAATTTTTTGCAGAAAAGAACTTTTAGATCAATTTAGAATTCCTGTGAGTTTCCGTGAGAGAAAAATTCAAAGAAATCAATATTTTTACTGTAATAGCCCAATATACATTTGAAAACTTAATATAAGTTCGTAAAAATATTTGCTTTAAGAAAAATAGTGATGAACATGCACTCACTAAATACAAGGAACAAAAAAAAAAATAAGTAACTATTTTATGGAACAATGTGTACGCTTTTCTCTACAGGCTATCCCCGAAACTTCCCGCTAAATTAAGGTATTTTAAGCTCAAAAGATTAAATACCTACTATAAACATATATTTATCAGTTCAAACATCTATTTTGTTAAAATGGCAGTATATTGATTTTTGAAAAGCTGTATATTTTGGAAACATTGATGGAATTTGATCTTTCGGATGACATTTAACTCAATTTTTGAGATCTAAAATATTACTTTTTCTAAATAACCGATAGGTTTAAACATTTCGAAGCAATGTCAAAAAACATTTTTTTCAAAAAATTTTGCCATTGATAAATTCTAAATAAATTGACCGATTTTGATCCAATTAACGGTATTTGACACAATTTTTGAAGGAGAAAAGCTGATAAGATTTTTAAGTCAATCGGTGTATTAGCCTGAAAGTTATTTTAAATATATTAAGTAAATTTGCTAAAACAAATAATTTTAATATTTGGAAAGCTGTAACTTTTTAGAATAAGATTCGATTTTAATTTTCAAAACGGCATTCAACGTAGTTTTTGCAGTACTAAAATATTGTAGAATACTAAAAAATGATTAGTAGAAAATTTTCGAAGTTATGTCGAAAAAACACTTTTTCAAAATTTTTCGTCAACGTTTTCTCCCAAAGGAATTAACCGATTTTGATGCAATTTATGCATCAGACGTAGTTTTTTGAAAGAATAGAGCAGCACTAATCTGGAAGTTATATTAAAAAAATACTGTTTCGCAAAAATTTTATTTGAGGTTGTTCAAAATTTCTGAAAATCTTTTGGGCCGATTTGGTTCAAATTTTCATGAAGTCTAAGTTGAGCGGAATCCAATCGAATGCCATCAACCGTGTTTTGATCGGTCCAGCCGTTCAACAGTTATGAGATGTTTACACAAACACACACACACACACACACAAACACACACACACACATACATACATACATATAAACATACTCATCGTCGACGTCATCATGAAAATAGTTGAAAAAGATTCCAAGGAGCTCTAAACGTAGAGATCTGGTGAAAATTCGATTTTCTAAAATCGGGGCAAAATCAGTAACTTCCTTATTTACATACGTACCGGGAAGTTAAAAAAATAATAGACAAATGAATAAGCTCGTCGAGTTTCTTCCGCCGGATCTTTTCAATGTGTGGCCGCGTACCGTCTCAGTAGTGAATTTTAAAATGTCGACTCGTCAAAAGTGCCTGTAAAGCGGCGAGGGGACATGCTTTTTCAAATTCGTTGCTGTAAAGGTATATTTGAATAACACATTTTTTGATTACGATTTGATTTTGAATTGACTTTATGGAATGTCAATTTGATCGTTTGTTTTTGACAAAAAATAATCTTTTGAAAATAGTATGTCATTTGATTTTTATTATAAAAGAACCACCGGTCAGTACAATTGGTTTAGTTGCTAATTAAAATGCATTTGCATTATAGTCTCGTAGATATACTTTTTAGGGTTCCGTACCCAAAGGGTACAAATGAGACCCTATTACCACAATGTAAAAAAGTATTATACATACAGGCTGTGCTATTACTAAGACTCCGCTGTCCGTCCGTCTGTCCATTGTCTGTCATCAGGCAGAATTTTTTCAGTCACAGATGATATATTTTTGTTGCCGCTGTAAAAAAAATACTGAAAACTATTAATATTATTTCCAACTATTAATAAAATTAATATTTAAGGAGGGCTCCATTAAAACAATCGTGATTCTTTGCCGTTTTTCATAGATAATGGTTAAGAGAGAGCAGGAGAGATCCCGCCACATGAATAGAAAATCGCTTTGTTTGGTCTTATTCTGTTTTCTATCCAATACAGTAATAAAATATAAACAAAAACTAAAAATAGGATAAAAATCCAAAAATAATCAAAAGCGTCGAGGACTGAAATATAAATAGTGTTTGAAGCTAAATATAACGTAACTTGTAGACAAGAATAAGTAGCTATCACTATTTTTATTGTTACAAGTGTGAGACTGTCTTGTTGCTCTATTAGCCATTAGCCAAATAGTAAGCTTCTGGGTTCATTCAAGTGTTTATGAATTTTTGTTATCTAGAAAATGGACAGGAATAGCGTGAACTTTAGAGATAATCTTTTAACACTTCTGTGCCTCGAAACAGTACGCAAAATTGTTTGTTAAGCTAAGCGTCGCAAATAAAAAGCGACAGTTATTAGATTTGTCAACCTAGAGAATAAGTGAGAAAAAAGTACCTTTTTCTCACTAATTTCTCCAACGGGCAAACTGGTGGACACCTAACAACCTGACAAACAAAATATATTACTCTTCGTGCAGATATCGTTAAAAACTCTTTCACAATTTACAAACTTTTCACGAGTCAGTCTGTACACCGATCCGTTCTCATAATTAGGTCTATTTTCGTAAACTTAATTGACGTCAACTCAAGAATTCATCAAGCTTAACAAACTAAAAATGTGTTAACTGATTTTTTGTTTCAAGGGAAGCTCTCGGCGCCTTTTGAACGCGGACGCAAGATGGCGTCGAGTCATCTGTCATTTTTAATTGTGTGTCAAACCAAGAACGCGTTACGCGCCACCGCGAAATATATTTAGTTTATAGCAGTATAAACGGAGTTGTTATTATATCAACTGCTACTCATTAAAGTCGCATTTTATTATATTTAAAACAAGCATTACAAATTAAAGTATGGCGGAATTTATAAAAATTGAGATATAAAAAACAAATTGGTCTGTTTCGAAACGCATTTTATGAGAGTGATTTATATGAAGTCGTAAATTTAGAACTATTTTCTGTTTGGTAGTTTATATTGGTCTTGACATATTCAGCTTAAATTGTGCAGTTACGATTTTGATTGCGGGGTGGAGCAAACATGTCATTGAGCTGTAAAATATCACTAGAAGTTCAAAATATTTTCTGGATTACCAAAAGACAAGTTTTTTTATGAAGAATAGGTCATGTCAAAAGCCTTCCTGTTAATCAGTTTGTATAAGGCAAACTGTTGTCTTAATATGTCACTAGCACGGTGGATCGAACTGGTAGTGTATTATACCGTCTCACCTGGGTTTGTTTATACATTTTTGTTTAAAATTAGAACAAACTGTAATAATATTTTATCACGAGGAATCTCACCGTATTTGTCCCGCTCTCCTTTAAAGAATAAACCATCTGTCATTCCGCCAGGTATTTCGTAAAAGGCGAACGTTTAGTTATAGGTACGTGTTACTACAATCATGACTATTATTATGGTAGATAATCATGACTATGGTAGAGTTCTGTAACGTCTCGCCCGGGTCTTGGTATCATCGCCTCACCTATTCCTGCCGGAATAGCGTCAATGATTGTTACTGCCATGTTCCGGTATGGAGGGTAAGTAGCTTGCAGACTTATGCATATCCCGCCACACGGATAGCCATGCATCATTAACATCTTTGGTGTCTATAGGCGATGGTTTTTTTCCATCAGGGCCATCTTCTTATTTGCTATCTTATGATATGAAAAGGGGCTTTAGGGGCTTGTACAAATGTTGTTAAACATTTAAAACATTTTTATTTTATAGATATGATAAAAATATCTGTATAATATAAATATCATAAATGCGAAAGTTTAGATGTTTAGATGGATGAATGTTTGTTACTCAAACACGCAAAAACTACAGAATGGACTTGAATGAAATTCAGCACACAGGTAGATTATGACATCGAATAGCACATAGGCTACTTTTGTCTCGGAAAAATTAGAGGGTCCCGCGGGATTCGGCAAAAACTTTTATATTGCAGCGGGCTTCACGCTGCAACTGCCAACTAGTAATGAAATAAAAATTAATTACACCAAATTTCTTTCACTATTTAATTTAAGGTGTCAACTGTCAACTTACGCAAATATTCTTTATACAAATCATCTTAGCATACTACTTGGAGATAGAGATATAGGAATGCGTAAAAAATGATTCAGACGATTATTTAGTAAGTTATATTTATTTTATAGTTTTCAGTATAATGAAATAGTTATAACAATATAAAAGGTTTAAAGTTATCATTCTTCGTGTATTGACTTCGAAATTTTAACTGACTTTAATACCATCCGGCAACCAAAAAATGCATATGAAGTTAACACCTTGAAAACAATTATCTTACAGGAATTAAATATTAATTACAAGAGTTGGCACCATATGTATACTGACGGATCCAAATGTTTAAATGGGCTAGGCGCAGGAGTGTATGATTCAGCTAGAAATCACAGAATATATTTAAAAATTAAAGCTTGTGTATCGATTATGACTGTTGAGCTCATTGCAATCTAGAGGCTCTCAAATATGCTAAAACCTTAAACTATCCTCGGATTGTTATTTTTTCGGACAGCAAAAGTGCATTACAGCATATAGCTCGATGCACCTCGGGATTCAGAGGAATATCGACAGCTTATGCTATTCTCCGGGAAATAAACAACATAAGGAACAGTAATAGGGATCTTAGATTGCAGTGGGTTCCGTCACATGTTGGGCTTCGAGGAAACGAGGAGGCAGATCGCGTTGCAAAATTAGCCATAACAGACGGTACAGAATTTAATGTTGTCCCTGACTACGTAGAGGTCTTACCCAAGGTGAAAAGACATTTAAACAATATGTGGAAGCAATACTTCGATGAAAGGTCACAGCAAAAAGGAATATGGTACAGGACGATGCTGAGTGAGCCTCCTCGAATCCCTTGGTTCGATCAATGTAATTTTGGCCGTCAAATAATTGTATTAGCTTTTAGGATAAGGTCTGGGCACATTCCATTAAACAGTTTCTCTTACCTAATGAGGAAGAATAATTCACCTAATTGTGATGTATGTGGCAAAGTAGAGGACATACATCACCTTTTAATGCTATGTGCCAAGAACAAGAGAGAGCGTGAGGCATTAATTTCAAGAAGACAAATTAATATTTTTGACGTAGGTTCTATACAAAGCATTCTCAGTAGACCGACATCGGAATCAGCACTTGATGTGTATAAGTTCGTTAAAAGAAGCCTAGAACAGCGCTGCCTCCCACTATCTCTTTAACCTAAGATTTGCTTAATCCGATGGGACTGACATAATCGCCATAGCGACACAAGTCCCTAATAAAAAAAAAGAATTAAAAAAAAAATCATTCTTCGTGTGTTTCAGGTACCAATTACTTTTAATGTATTGAATCTTTTATATGTATAAATAGGCTTACTTTCACAAGAGACACTGTTCGTGTTCTATTTTTCAGTGATATATTATTTTCATTAGTGATTTTTCCCGTGTTGTACCTAATCCGGGAATTCTTTGAATAATAGACCATCTGTGTGGTACAGTTCCGCTACATCTTGTCTGAATTTTGTGCAAGTTACTACCATCGTGACTACTTGATACTAGAGTTCTGCATTTTCTCGTCCAGGTATTGTACCACCGTCTTACTTATTCTTACTGCAATAGCGCCAATACTTGTAACTGTCTTGTTCTAATGTAGAAGGTAAGGTAGCCAGTAAACTTATACATATTGTGGCATTTCCATCCCACCACACGGTTAGCGACATAACAATAACATAGACACATATAACATTGTCTATAGGCGATGAGAGCTGTGTGTTCTTTTTGTATGTTTTTTAAATGTATATTTTTTCTTCATATTTCAGGATGCAAACAATCATCCTACAATATGAAGAAAAATAAATTCGGCAAACACTAAAATGCTATTGGTACAATCTTTGATCTTTCCCATGATTCCATCTCAACCAATAACTTCTCAATAAATTGGATCCTCTCCAAAATAATTGTATTCCTTTTAAATCTTTGGTTTGAGGAAATATGACCACATCTCTATTCACCGTTCTAAGCTTAAGTGGCTGAATATCCATCAAATACGTCATATGATATTATATATGCTGTTCTCTGTTTTATACGATCCATCCGCTACTACGTATCTTAAATCATATTTTCAATATCAACAAACTTCACATAATCGTAGTCTTCGATCTAACAATGATCTCACACTCCATGTCCCCTTTTGTCATACAGATTTTCTCTCATGTTCGTTTGTCCATCAGGCTATAAGACCGGAATGCACTCCCTGCTGATGTAAGGAGGGCAGACTCAAGGTATTCTTTTAAACGGCAGTCAAAAATCTTCACTTGGGTATTGTTCCTGATTGATGCTTATATACTTATATATTTTAATTATGTATTTGCTGCTGTGGTATGAAGACGTGAAAGAGTATTTATATAATATATATTGGTGTTTATATATATATTAGTATATATTTGTCTATAGTTATGAGTATATACCGGGCATTTCAGACCACCCTTCTAGGCTGATTACTGGGGCGAGTTAAAAAAAAAAGAAAACAAAAAAGCACGTGTCCAATATTTTTTGAAACTTTATCCAACCATGCCAAAAACAACCCCCGACCCCAACCTCCTGTTAGGGGTAGGGAGTGCAACCTTAAAAAATCAAATGGAAACCCCTATTTTTTATTGTAGAAAATTTTTTAAACAAAATGTTTGTCTTTTTCTCACAAATCAAAATCTGCGAGGCCTTTGCAAGGGGTCGTAGACGGTAGTTAAGTGTAATTATACTTATGGATTATAAAGACCTATCATTAATGGTAATAACTATACTTAAAACAAAATAAAAAAAAATAATAATAAAAACACAAATAATTATAAAAAATATAAGTAACAAAAACCACTGAGTCATTGAGTGTTTTACATTGAGTAATTTAATCTCCTTATAGAACTACTGCCAACGATGCCATATCCAGCTTTCGCTTTCGTAGCTCCATGTAATCGCGCACAGTTTATTTGAAACAAAAACCAATTTTTATTAATACCCTACATCTCATATTTAAAATAATAATTGTATAAATTTTATTCATCTCGTTTCTACACACTTACGTTTATCCGATATGTACCTATCTGTACCTATGCTGATAATAATGAGTTTATATTATTGATATAAAAAACTCAAGATGCACACTCAGTGTCTCAAAAACGTCCTCCAAAAATGAGCGCACAATTTCAAATTGTGCGCTCATTTCAAATAGAATCGCGTCGGTCGCGACACTGTCAATTTTATTTCTATTTGTACATTGCTTTGTAAAAACAACTATAAATCTTGCGCTTAAGGTTGGATATGCAGAAATATATATTTATGCCATATTTATAAATATTTAAATGAAATTAGGGACACTTTTGAGTGTCAGTTTTGTCGGGACTGTGCATCTTTTGTACCATGCTAAAGGGGTCGTGTATTGAAAAAGTTTCAAAAACACTATAGAGAGTATATAGAAGTAGTTATTTTTCCCCGTGTTGGTCTGAGCTCCTTTGAAGAATAGACCAACTGCCGTTCTATCACCCGGTTCGTAAAAGGTCACCGATTGGCTATACGTGTCACTACCACCGTGTACCTGGTAGGGTTCCGCAAGGTATCGCCCGGTTACATGATACATCCGCCTTACCTATTTCTGCCGCAATAGCGCCAGTGCTTGTGATTGTCGTGTTCCGGTTTGGAGGATTAGGTAGACTTTTACATATGTCGTTGCCATGCGTATGCGTGCCATAGACGTCTTTGGTGACTATATGGGTATGGTATGGGATATGGGTGTAAAAATATTTCTTTATAATAAAGATCAAAGGCCGAATCGATGACATATAAATTACTCTGTTGAACATAACAACCCCTTTAATATCTTAATATTACGTCGAACGATAATATTGTAAGTACATAGATCTTTATATTAACTGGATAGTATACTATTTAATACTTACTAGTTAGCGTAGTCAAATATATACATAATTACTATTTTTCTTAACGCGGTCGAATCAATACTGGTCCCTGGTAGTATTATTAGCAGAACTGGCTAACATAGATATTGGCCAATATGTAGAGAACTTTAAGCCGTAAAATCAAAAGACGCAGACACAAACAAAGAATCAATGACATACATTAATATATAATGTATGTACATTGTACATAGTAGTAATAATATAAATATATTCTATTCTTTTCATCGTCGAAACTTGCTGAAATTCTAGTTATTTGACTTTTAATTAAAAGTGAATTTTAAGTACATGTGCAATAGTTAATAGTGTCTAATAATAACATAAATATATTAGTATAGTGATTGTAGAGCTGCTAGTGGCACTGTATCACCATCGCCATCCATCTTACCGCCCCGTTGATCGAGTGGTTAGCGACCCTGACTACGTGATCAATGGGGTCCGGGTTCGATTTCCGGCAGGAACAGGCATTTGTGTGATGAGCACAGATGTTTGTATTTCTGGGTTTGGGTATTTATTCAATATATTAGAGTATTTATATATGTATTTCTATGTATTAGTATCGTTGACTGGCACACATACTACAGGCATATAATTTGCTTACTTTGGGGCCAGATCAATTCATGTAATTTGTCAAATGATATTTATTTATTTATTATTTATTTATTTATTATATGTGTTTTAGCACTAACCTTGTGCTAGCAATAACTTAAAACAAAAAAATTTTGACACGATTTTGGCTTTAAGCAAGCTCGCTTGTTCAAATTTGACTGTATTTTGCTATGAAAAATAAATGATTGTCAAAAAAATGTTTGTCTTTTTTGAGTTTTCAATTTTGTCATTATATTACTTTCTAAATATTAATTTTAGATAAGTGGAGCGATCCTCGAGGCAAGAAAAAAGAGAAAATGGCTCATTCTAGGTTTGGAGCCTAAAGTCAACCAAAAAAACTGGTTGTCTATAAAGTCGGTTTACGGACGATAATAATTTTACGTGATAACGTCATCAGAAAACAAGATTGTGCCTCTTTATCGTTTGATCCGCACTCTCGCTTGCACGCTCGGCTCTGGCGGAACGTGACAAGGACTTTACCATCGATTTATGAGACGTTATCATGTCAAAAACCTACTTCATATTTATGTACTTAATAATACGGTTTCACTAAGAGCTTTCCCTTCTGAAAAATAAGATTCATTAAGCTATCCTTTTATGTAAAACATCGATGACAGCGCACCACCATGTTTATTTCACAATAAACTTAAATATATAGCTTTTCTTCGGACGTTTTCGACAACCAACAAGTGGCAATTAAAAGTGACAAATGATATGAATTATATTTGCTCTTGTCGGCGCTACGTTACGCCGTGTAGTTTTGACGAGCCCAAAGACGTTTGTTCTCTGATCTTTATATCTCCTCCTGACTAAGAGCTGACAGCTATACAATTATCCTCATATTTTGATGATTATAATGGCTCTACGTGCTTCCTGGGTTGCGGCGTTAGAACTGCCTTTCTTCGTTTTATGTAGGGAAAGGGGTCATAAGTTTATTGTTTTACTAACTTTTATAGGAGGCGTTTATTAATGTCATTTTCTTTTATACGTCAGTTATTATCATTGATTAAACTAGATAAATCTCTTTCAAGGGAATTATTTCTTAGGTTGTCAGTGCAGTCTTGCATTTAGAAATGGTAAGTTATAGTATTTACCGATAAAATAAAACCTCTTCAGGGGTATTTTAAACAGTGGTTTTCTGTACGATAAAATTCTACAACATGATCTATTTCTATTTTTATATTTTTTTATGCCATAAAATATTAAACAAGCAGATTGCTCTCCTGGTGCCGATGGAAAAAGAAACTATCGCCTATAGACATCAAAGATGTTAATGGTGCGGTGCTATCTGTGTAGCGGGATGGCAATGCCACATGCATCAGTCTACCGGTTATCCTACACTACAAACCGGAACACGATAATGATAAGCATTGACGCTATTGCGGCAGAAATAGATAAGCCGGTGGTACCAGATCCGGACAAGACAATGCAGAACTCTACCATCGTAAAGCAGTGTTACCGATCTGGGCGATAGGTTATGGAACTCAGTAATCACGATATAGTTATATACCTACTGTAAATACTGAGTTCCGTAATCTGTCATCATAAAGGCAAGCGAAAGCTATATGTTGTATTAGCTTTCTCTGCCTTTTAATAGTTGCCTGGCATATGTCTGCTTTTTAGCAGATTGTGATTTTCTCCACAAGAAGAATAAACTAACGAAAATTTGTGTATGCTAGTAATTTTATTATTAGTCTTAGATAAATAGTATGTATAATTTGTCGCAAATATAATTGTATATTCCGATTACACGCAGGCCCTATGGCAGGCAGGCAGTTATGGTCGAGGGACCATAACTAAACGCGATCAAAGCGCTTCTCTGATTCTAGTGGCGGCCAATTTACATTTAATTAAACATTACACGTTAGTTTGTGTGACACGACACGCTTTAATTTTATACGCGTGTTAAGGATGCGTTTTGTGACGCGATTTGTTAAAATGAGACATGCTAGCTGATAGGTGCGTACGTGTTGAGACTGCACAGAAGAACTAATTACATAAAATGATTATCATTCACACACACATCTATTTCTGGTCATCATCTACCTATGTACCAAATTTCATCCAAATCTGTTCGGGAGTTCTAGCGTGATTGAGTGACAAACATCTATCTATCCATCCTTCCAAACATCTAAACTCTCATTTATAATACTAGCTGCACTATGCTGCAGCATCTTAAAAGTTTTTGATGAACCCCGCGAAAACCACTGATTTTCCTGAAATAAAAACTGCCTATGTGCTATTCCAGATCATCTACCTGTGTGCTAAATTTCGTCTAAAATCGTTCAGTAGTTTTGACGTGATTCAGTAATAAACATACATCCATCCATCCATACATCCAAACATCCAAACATCCAAACTTTCGCATTTATAATATTAATATAAATTAATTAAAGACAGGATTCTTCAATACGTTTCATTTGACAGAGGAGACGTCCGTCCTATTCGATTTACAGGGTGTTTCGGTGCAGCCCGGCCACAGTCAATTTCTTAATTTATAGACGTACCATTTTAATGTTTTTTTATTGTTCTTGCTGTACCAATTAACAAATTTAATGTACCTCAAGTAGATCTCGGTAAAAAAGTACTTGTTTGTGGCCCGGCTGCAACGTATACGCTGCAGCCCGGCCACGTGAATATTTTCTAGTAGGATGCTCAGAATGATCTTAAATATAAACCAATTTAATGTTCCATTTGTGTTCCTTAGTTATCTTATTTATTTTCTAACAGAAACGATTATATAAAGAGAAAATTATTACAAAACAAAATGTTCAATAAGCGCCTTTAGAATTAAAATAGCAACATAATTGTGTAAACAATACCAAGGACGATTAGTATTATACAATTACTGAAAATCCGTAAATATAATTTATTTGCATTAAAAAAAATCAAAATACATTGTAACTTATGTCGGTAATGGTCTAATCAAAGTAACTATTAGAATTAATTTCTTAAAAACTGTGTAGATAATATAGTAAATAAACATAACTGTATTTTTGTTAGCATCAGGGCCCCTAGACCACAAGCGATATTTAATGTTTTAATTATATTAAACTTTTGTACGTTTTTGGTACCTACGGTCAAAATTTTAGTACCTTGACAAAAAAAAACTGAAAAAGAAAATGTCCAGACACTGACGTCAGATTGTCTGGACCACGTTGATTTCACTTGGATCAAAACGAATAAGCAAACTTATTTCTTCGTAAAACTTTGGTACCTAAATAGTACCTACCTAAATAGTACCTTATAACTTTTCTTGTTTAGAATGTTTTGATCTATAAATAAAAAGTTATTTTTTTTTAATTTTTTAAATTTGTAGGTAGATAAACGGCTTCCCTATCGAAAAATAAAGTAATTGACATTTTTCCAAAATAGTTTATACTTTCGAAACTTTAACTTCGTAAGGCAGGTAATATTCTTCGATAAAATGGTAATCTAAGATTAAAGGATGAAGCGCACTATGACGAGGCGAAGCGGGACGGAGCGGGCTACATCACAAGGAAAAGTGCTATCTACGTATCATAATACTAACTATCTACGACAATTTTTTTAAAATAAAACTCCTTTTAAGTTTATCAACTTAAAAAAAGAATAATTCATCAGAATTCATTTATTAGATAGTATATTTTCATACATTACCTATAGGTGCCATATCTCATTAGGATTCCATAGCAGCGACGCTAGCAGGACTTCCGTGGCTACCCTTGGCATCCATGAGATGCCAAAACTAGCTGCCAAAGCGAATGCCAGACCAGATTAGTCTCGCTTGTATTGCGTGTACAAGGATGTTGTAAAGATTGCACTTGTTATCATCGTGTCGTATTAAATACATTTCTCCTTTAAATCAAGGTCTGCATATTCATTTAACGTTATATCCAAGACTGCATGTCTATTTTTAAATTCGACATTAAGAAAATTTTTGGGTATTGATTGCTATTTTCAATTTTAATAATACCTACTTAGTAATGTTCAACAAACATGGACGCACGTTGAGAATTTTTTAGGCCTAGTGTTTGTACAAACACTTGGTTGTAATAAACAAAATAGTAAAGATTGTAATCAAACGTACTATCTAATAAATTAACTCTGGTGAATTTCTCTTTTTCAGGTTGGTAAACTAAAAAGGATTTTTGTTTAAAAAGTTTTGCCGTAGGTACTTAGAATTGCATGGAAAGAAAAAAATTCAAATATTAAGAAATTTGTGATCACCGTCATCACGAGGTTTTCCACGTTACTGATTTTCAAAATTTTCAATAATTCTGTTTTTTTTTCTTATTTTACCACAACTGGCATAACCTTGCTGTCACACACGGTTTATCTGACTTCGACTTTAAATAATAAGCAAACCACAAAAGACGTTCGCTAAAACTATTCATTAGCACATTATGTCAATCCGACAATGCATTGCAACCCGGTACGTCACCAATGTGCTAAGCAAGCTTTTTTCGTTGTGATATAGCCCGCTCGGCCCCGCTTCGTCCCGTTATAGTGCGCTTCATCCTTTAATCTTAGATTACCATTTTATCGAAAAAAATTTCTTGCCTTACGAAGTTAAAGTTTCGAAAGTACAAACTATTTTGGAAAAATGTCAATTACTTTATTTTTCGATAGGGCAGCCGTTTACCTACTTACAAACTTTATTTCGAACATAACTTTTTATTTATACATCAGAACATTCTAAATAAAAAAAAAAGTTATTGGGAGTACCTCATAACGTTATTAAAAAACGTTATGAGGAGCATGTCATAAATAGTAATTTAGGTACCTACTAAAGTTTTAAGAAGAATAAGTTTGCTTACTCGTTTTGATCCAAGTGAAATCAACGTGGTCCAGACAACTTGATGTCAGTGTCTGGACATTTTCTTTTACAGTTTTCTCTTTTTTGTCAAGGTACGAAAATTTTGACCGTAGGTACCAAAAAGGTACAAAAGTTTAACATAATTGAAACATTAAATATCGCTTGTGGTCTAGGGGCCCTGATGCTAACAAAAATACAGTTATATTTATTTACTATATTATCTACACAGTTTTTAAGAAATTAATTCTAATAGTTTGATTAGACTTTGATTAGACTAGTACCGACCTAAGTTACAATGTATTTTGATTTTCTTTAAATGCAAATTATTGATATTTACGGATTTTTATTAATTGTATAATACTAATCGTCCTTGGTATTGTTTACACAATTATATTGCTATTTTAATTCTAAAGGCGCTTAGTGAACATTTTGTTTTGTAATAATTTTCTCTTTATATAATCGTTTCTGTTGGTAAATTAGATAAGATAACTAAGGAACACAAATGGAACATTAATTTGGTTTATATTTAAGATCATTCTGAGCATCCTACTAGAAAATATTCACGTGGCCGGGCTGCAGCGTATACGTTGCAGCCCGGCCACAAACAAGCGCTTTTTTACCGAGATCTACTTGAGGTACATTAAATCTGTTAATAGGTACAGCAAGAACAATAAAAGAACATTTAAATGTTACGTCTATAAATTAAGACATTGACTGTGGCCGGGCTGCACCGAAACACCCGATTTACATCCATAACAAATTATCTCATTACATTATTATTTAAAGTTCTACACATCCGATTGATTTAAAAATCTATACATCTATAGGTACTACAAATAAATAAAATTGGAGTGTCTGTTTGTAATATTAAAGTAACCGCTTTTTACTAAATGCATATGGATGTACACACGATACATATACCAAAATTTTACAATTTTTTGTCTGTCTGTCTATCTACTTGTTCCGCCTAATCTCTGGAACGGATGGATCGATTTTGGCGGGACTTTCACTGGCAGACAGCTGTTGTGATAGGGAGTAACTTAGGCTGGTTTTTTTAGAAACTTTTCCACGCGGACGAAGTTGCGGACAAAACAAGTGGCTGGCAGTGTACAATACCACCATCTTACCTTTTCTTGCAGCAGTAGTGCAAATGTCACTGTCGTGTTTCCGTTTGGAGAGTAAAGTAGCCGGTAGACTTATGCATAACATCCAAACATCCAAACATCTATGCTTATTGGTATTGCTATCCCACCACACGCATAGAAACGCAACATCAATCAAATCAAATCATCACAACATCTTTGATGTCTATAGGCGATGGTTGACTCTTTTTATTAGGAGACCCCTCTGCTTGTTTGCTTTCTTATGATATAAAAAAATGCATATTTTATAAAATATTATCTTTCCGCACTTCCCCATACGAAATTTAACTATGCCAAAATTTATATATAGAGACAGCGCAATGTTTGTAAAGAGGGGGGCAAAGTTTATTTTTCATGTATTAATATATACAACGTTGGTAAAAACGAGAGGCATTAAATGAAGCCACGTATACTATAAGTGCCTACTATTAATCCGAAACTATTAAAAAAAGTTTACGAGAAGTATACGAAAAAACTTTTTTTAAAGAAATTAAATAGCTTAATAATTAAGTTAATATGTAAACTGCCTTTATAAAGATTTGGACTGACCTGCCGTGACCAGCGTAACAAAACGGCACCATCACATTTGTATTTCCCCGTGTTGGTCCCGGGCTCCTTTGAAGAATAGGCCTACTGCCGTTCTGCCAGGCAGGTCGTAACAGGCGACTAAGTGGCTATTTGAGCCACTACCATCGTGACTACTAGGTGGTAGAGTTCTGCATCGGCTCGACCGGGTCTAGTACCACCGCCTTACCTATTCCTGCCGCAATAGCGTCCGTGCTAGTCACCGTCGTGTTCCGGCTTGGAGGGTAAGGTAGCCGGTAAACTTATGCATGTGGCATTAGACCTCGCCACAAGATAGCAACGCACCATTAACATCTTTGGTGTCTATAGGCGACAGTTGACTCTTTCCACCAGGAGACCCATCTGCTTGTTTGCTATCTTATGATATAAAAAAAATCATATTTCGTGCGGCGGCGGGCACAGTGGAGCGTCCGGAACTAAGAAAAAGCTGGAAGATATCTTCCAGCTTTCGGTTAAGTCTCTCTCTCTCTCTCTCTCTCTATATATATATATATATGTATATATATATATATATATATGTATATATATATATATATATATATATATATATATATATATATATATATATATATATGTATATATATATATATATATATATATATATATATATATATATATATATATATATATATATATATATATATATATATATATATATATTTTTTTTTGATATCATAAGATAGCAAACAAGCAGATGGGTCTCCTGATGGAAAGAGTCAACCATCGCCTATAGACACCAAAGATATTAATGGTGCGTTGCTATATTACTTCTCTTTTAATTGTGTACAATAAAGCATTAAATAAATAAATAAAAAAGTAAAAAAATCTTGTGACTAAACTATTGTTTAAATTCATTGATATATAAAAACCCAAGATACACAATCAGTGTCTCAAAAACGTCCTCTAAGAATTCAAATAGAATCGCGTCACTCACGTGATTGCCCGCACGTCAAAAATACAGAATTGTTATAGGACCCGAGTATAAGGAGTATGTATGAGATTCAGGTTCGAGATAGGTTGGCGAAAGTGAACCTACCGGAAATGGATGTAGACGAATGTTGGAAAGTTTTGAAAGATAGTATGATAGTAGCCGCGAAAGAAGTATGTGGTAGTGCAAAACTGTGCAAGTCAATGGAAAGAGATGCATGGCGGGATGATGAAGTGAAAGCTGCGATTGAGAGAAAGAAGAAAGCATGGCTAGACTATGTATAGTGTTTGCAAGCGAATGATGGTATGAAAGACAAGAAGAAAGAATTGTATCGTTGTTGTAAGAATGCCACCAAAACCTTAGTGAAAGAAAAGCGTGAAAGAGAATGTTTGAAAGCGGAAGAGAGACTGGCGAGCAACTTCGAGGCAAACACCAAACTTTTTTGGAGGGAGGTGAAGAAGTCTAGGAGTTGTTCGGCAGCCTCCAGAATGAATAGGATTAAATCTAAGGATGGTGACATTCTTACAAGCACAGAAAGCGTGTTAAAACGATGGAGTGAATATTTTGGAGATATGTATGATGCTGTTCAGGACGCTGCCTCCGTCTCTGACTCAGTAAGTGACTCGGAGACGGTGGAAGCGTGCCAGGACATTACTATGCAAGAGATCGTATGGGTGATAAGAAGTATGAAAAACGGAAAGGCTGCGGGAATAGATAAGGTGACTGCTGAGATGATCAAATACGGTGGTCCTACCGTCTGGGACTCTTTTTGGGTCCTCTGCAATACATGTTGGAGGACCGGTAGAGTACCCGAAGACTGGCGGCGCGCGGTCATCGTGCCCTTGTATAAAGGCAAGGGCTCACGTATAGACTGCAGTAGCTATAGGGCCATCAGTTTGATCAGCTTAGCATCGAGGGTGTATGGTAAGATCATTGAAAGGAGAATGCAAGGGAAGTCCGAGGGAATGTTGTGGGAGGCACAAGGGGGTTTCAGATCTGGAAGAGGATGTATGGATCAAGATTTCTCACTCCGCAACATCGTAGAGAAGCATCTGGCTGTCGGCCAGAAGGTTTTCTGCGGTTTTGTGGATTTAGAGAAAGCGTTTGATAGAGTTGTGCGAAAGAACCTTTGGGACATTTTACCCAGTTATGGGCTAGATGGGCATCTGCTGCGTGTTTTTCAATCCATTTACTGGGATTGCAAAGCATGTGTGCGGGTGGACGGCAACATATCGCCCTGGTTCGATGTCAATATCGGCGTCAAGCAGGGTTGTGTGTTGTCAGCTCGTCTGTTTATTCTATATCTGGATAAGTGTCTCCAAAGATTGAGGTCATTGAATGTGGAAATGCGCATGAGTGATCTAGTGGTGAACTGCCTGCTTTATGCAGATGACGCTGTACTTTTAGGCTCAACTCCATCTGAGCTGCAAAAACTGGTCACAGTTATGAATGAGGATTGTAAGAGTATGGGCTTACATTTGAATGCGAAGAAAACTAAAGTTTTGGTATTTGAAAGACAAGTAACCAGAACGGATGTAAGAGTTGTGGTCGATGGTGTAGTGCTGGAACAAGTGGATGAGTTTGTATATCTTGGATGTGCTTTTAGCAGGGGTGGAAGGTACGCCGCTGATGTTGAAAGAAGAGTGTGTGTAGGGAACCGAGTGAATGGAGCGTTAGAGAGATTACTTAATAGCACAATTTTAAGTCAGGGTGCCCGTCTAGCCCTGCATAATCATGTGCTTATCCCAACGCTATTGTATGGAAGTGAGAGTTGGGTATGTCAGAAAGGGCACGAAAGTAGAATCAACGCGGTCGAGATGAGGTCGCTAAGAAAAATATGTGGTGTGACACTCGCGGACCGGGTTCGTAATATCGAAGTGAGAGAAAGGTTAGGTTTGAAAGAAAGTGTCGGTGATGAGAAAGGGCATGCTCCGTTGGTTCGGACATGTAGAAAGAAATAAATAAATAAATAAATATATATATATATTTATTTATTTTTTTTTTTTTTTGATATCATAAGATAGCAAACAAGCAGATGGGTCTCCTGATGGAAAGAGTCAACCATCGCCTATAGACACCAAAGATATTAATGGTGCGTTGCTATATTACTTCTCTTTTAATTGTGTACAATAAAGCATTAAATAAATAAATATCGATAATTTTTGTTTTTCAGTTTTGTGATTTCATTATCTTACATTGAACATTTTATTAACGATGTAAAAACCACCGGTAGTTACAAATATGTTTAAGTGCTACTGCACTTAATTAACTGTTAAGTTATTAACGTATTTTTATTTAATTATATATATATATATATATATATATATATATATATATATATATATATATATATATATATATATATATATATATATATATATATATATATATATATATATATATATATATATATATATATATATATATTTATTAGTATTTATTTGATATACTGATAGCGCTTCTTTCTATTCTGCCCTAGACTCTGATTCGTCTTCCGACTCTACTACAGGTACCCAGACCCTTGACACAATGATAACTCAACACTTTTCTCAATACAATAACCATTTTAATGTTTGTCATATTAATGCTCAAAGTATCCCCCAACATTACAATGAATTATATGATACCTTTAATTCACCTTGTGTGAATGCTATTCTTGTGTCTGAGAGTTGGCTTAAACCTTCCTACAGCTCTAATCTTTGCAGTTTACCCGGCTATGTACTTCTTCGAAACGATCGTTTGAATAAGCGGGGTGGTGGGGTTGCCATTTATCTACAAAGCAAAATATCTTTTAAAATATTAGCAACTTCATCGACACCTTACTCGGAAGCCATCGAATATCTCATGCTGGAGATAATTGTTAGTGGAGTAAAGGTACTTCTTGGCGTTGTTTATTGTCCACCAAATGTTAATTATTTTTCTGACTTTGAATCTCTTTTAGCCTTGTACAGTAATGAGTATTCTCATCATGTTATAATGGGGGATTTTAACACTGATGTACTAAGAGACACTCAAAGAGCACGAGAACTTCACTCAATTTTAAATTCTTATTGTCTAACGCTCTTACCCCTTAATCCCACACATCACAATATAAATGCTGAAGACTCATTAATTGATTTAATAATGGTATCTTCACCAACACACGCGGTGGATTATGGTCAGTTTTCAGCCCCGGGTTTCTCCCGTCATGATTTGATACACTTGTCTTATAAATTGAGACCTCCTAAGCCTCGAGTGAAAATCTTGAAATTGCGTAATTTTGCAAGAATTAATCAAGCAGATTTAGAACAGGATGCTTCTTCTATTGATTGGTCAGATGTCTTTGACAGCTTAACTATAGATGCCAAGGTCAATTGTTTTACCAAGAAAATTATTGATTTGTATGACAGACACGCTCCTATACATCGTGTGAAAATAAAGCGCCCTCCTGCTCCTTGGATTACACCTGAAATCCGAAAAATGATGAAAAGACGGGATCGAGCATTTTGTCATTTCAAGAGGGACAGATGTTCAGAGAACTGGTGTTACTTTAAAAAAATTAGAAATCGCTGCAATCAGATGGTGAGGTCAGCTAAACGTAGATATATCCATGATAATATATCCAATTCGTCTCCACCACATGTTTGGAAATTCTTAAATTCTCTTGGTGTTTCCACTTCCGTAAATAGCTGCTCTCTAAATATATCTGCTAATGTATTTAACATCTTTTTCTCAGCCACACACATTATGGATGACACAATCAAATCTCGTACAATATCTTATATACGCTCAATGAACCCCTTTCATAATAATACATTTACTTTTTCACCTGTCACTAATGAAGACACGATAAAGGCAATGCTTGCCATTAAATCAAAAGCTGTTGGATGTGATCAGGTGAGTAGAGACATGATTTTTAGAATCAGAGAATTTATTGTGCCTGTTATAACACATTTAATTAATTTTTCCCTATCCAGTGAATTTCCCACTCTCTGGCGTAAAGCAATCATTCTGCCGCTTCCCAAAATCTCAAATCCTAGTGCTACTAACCACTTCAGACCCATATCTATACTTCCTTTTCTCTCCAAAATTCTCGAGGCAGTTGCTCATAATCAGATAACTAAGTACCTGAATGAGATAAATTATCTGAGTCCCTGTCAATCGGGCTTCCGTATGGGGCATAGCACGACTACCGCTCTCCTGAAAGTTACTGAAGATATAAGGTCCGCTATGGAAGAGTCATGGTTGTCAGTCCTAGTTTTAATCGATTTTTCCAATGCTTTCAATACAGTCAACCATGACATTTTAATAGCGGTCCTTGCACACCTTGGCCTATCCCCGTCTGCCTTAAATTGGTTTTCATCCTACGTTAGAGGCCGTCAGCAAGCAGTTCGTGTTAATGATAATTTATCCGACTGGTGGGATCCTATCTCCCCTCCTTTTTTCCGTAGTCATAAACCTAATTACTAACCGTTTAAGCTGTTCTCACCATTTGTATGCAGATGATTTGCAAATTTATGCCCAATCAAGCTTAGGAGGCATCAACGAAGCTGTAAGTCGTATCAATCAGGATTTACACAACGTTCTTGACTGGACGAAAAAGTTTGGTATAACAGTCAATCCTAATAAATGTCAAGCTATCATTATTGGCAGCTCGCGTCGGGTTCAAAGTTTGGATTGGAGCTCTATTTCAGCGGTAGTTTTTGATAACATTACTATCCCCTTTCTCCCTTACGTCAAAGATCTAGGACTCATAATAGACCAAACTCTATCTTGGTTGCCACATACTACTGAACTTTGTCGTAAGGTTAATATGGCTTTACGATCCCTTTATCGGTACAAAAACTTTTTGCCACTCCAATCAAAACTCCTACTTGTGCAGACCCTAGTTATACCAATACTTGATTATGCCGACGTGTGTTTCGTAGATTTAAGTCAATTCCTTTTAGACAGATTAGAACGCATGCTCAACAATTGTATACGGTTCATCTTTGGTCTGCGTAAGTTTGATCACGTCTCATTATATCGCTCTAAACTGAAATGGCTTCCGATCCGCCAACGAAGACAGTTGAGATTGCTTTGTACATTATTCACAATTCTTTATAATCCTAATGCACCTCAATATCTTAAGTCAAAATTCATATTTCAGCATGCCACACATTCACGCCAACTTCGTTCAGAAAATATCCCGACTCTTCAAGTACCTTTTTGTCGTACCGATTTCTTATCCAAATCTTTCTCTTCTGAAGCTGTGAGGCTTTGGAATACTCTTCCCATTGATATTAGGAATAGTCCCTCCAAATTGTCTTTTAAACGTTCTCTCTGTAAGCATTTGGCAGAATAATGGTGTTACGCGCTATGGTAGTATAATATGTATGTATATATGTATTTATATAACTATATATAAATATGTACTTGTATATATATAGGTATTTATGTAGGTATATGTATAATGTATTATATATGTAATATATTACTTGTATCTAAGTATATTGTAATATTGTAATATCGTATTATCTTATTGTTTTCTTTAATTTTAATTTATCTTAATAATAATCAAGAAGGTATGTCATTAGTAAATGATTGTAATAAGTTTCTCTGTGCACCCCATCGTAAACACTGTTTATATTGGTTTAAGGTTGACTGGTAGAGAATGTCATGTAGCATTAAGTCCACCTCTGTAAATGTTGTGCATAAATTTTAAATAAAATAAATAAATAATAGATGTAAGGTTAACAAAACAGATATACAACGCGAATGTGGAAGGATGTAGGTACCGGGGAAGACCAAGACTGACATACCACGATCAGATTGATCGAGTACTGTCCGAAGGTGGTGTCAAGAGTCTTCGCAATCGGCGTGTGTGTATGAAGAGAGTGATGAATGTGGAAGAAGCGAGACAAACCTGCAAGGATCGTGATGTATGGCACTCGGTTCTCTCTGCCTACCCCGTAAGGGATCTGGCGTGAAGATATGTATGTATGTATGTCCGATTAGCTAGAAGTGCAAAACTTTTAGTGTGCCCCATGTAATAGGTAAAAGACTTTGATTTATGATCGAAGCTTTGAACTGCTTGTTTTTTAAATAAATCACTACAATGCCGGTTGGCTATAGGTTTGCCACCTATCACATTGTGGGACCAAGTACCTTCGGCTAACCGTGAGTGCACTGGTTGTACCTTTGCCTACTTCTTCGGGGATACGGGCGTGAAGATACTTACATTTTAGTTCAGTATTCGGCGATTACACAGAAACTGTAGGTTCCTAGTACTATTTCAGCTTCATACCTGTAACGTATAATGACGTAGGCGTGCAGCAGAGCTTTGCATATTTGATGGTTGCCGTCGACTTGAGCGTGCATCCCGAGAGCTTTAAAAGCTTCGTCTGTCGCATAACGAATCGCTAAAGACATGAACATTCTAAGTTTATGACCACTTCACCTTACATTTTAAAACAGTTTGAGATAAGAATTTTGATTTTTTTTGCACGCCTCAAAAGTGGAACGTTGAGGATGGTCTTTACCCTCAATATGCCAAGATCAAGCATTTTTCTAGACTTAAACAGTATTTATTGTATTCATATTTTACAAATCTATATATATAATAAAATCGTAGGAAAGTCAAAACTGTACTTACATTGAATATTTTTTTTAAAAATACTTGGGGCGTAATCTATAATCGATATCGAAGCCAAAAATATAGTTTTTAGAATTTGTGTCTGTTTGTCTGTATGTATGTCGGGGGTAAACTCAAAAAGTACTGCATGGATTTACTTCAAATTTTGTATGAATATTACTAACAGGTCGGGTCAACATATAGGCTACATATTATCACGCTATCACCTACGGGGGAGGAGCTGTGCGGAGTAAACGAAGTCCGCGCGGACTAAGTCGCAGGCAACAGCTAGTACAATAATATAAGTACATAAATATCTTCTTCTTCTATATTATTTATATATATAAAAGAAAGTCGTGTTAGTTACTCCACTTATAACTCAAGAACGGCTGAACCGATTTAGCTGAAAACTGGCAGGGAGGTAGTTTAGAGCCAGGAGAAGGACATAGGATATTTTAGAATTTTTTCCACGCGAACGAAGTCGCGGGCACAGCTAGTAAAGAATAAAAGTAGACCATTTAGTACTTCATGGAGTAGACTGTAGAGGCAATCTGTAGAGGCAATGGTGTTTCCATATATATACTACACTCAAAGGATGTTTCTGTTTCCGCCTGTAGTTTTGGGGTTTGTTTAATACTTATTTTTTAAACTTTTTTTAAATCTAGAACATATTATTGTAAATATAAAAACGATATTATATAAAAATATACTATTATTTTTAAATAATATTGTTTTATATACCGCCCGTATTAATCGCCCCGTTGGTCGAATGGTTAGCGACCTTGTCTACGCTATCGACAGGGCTCGGGTTCGATCCCTGATGGGGACAAGCATTTGTGTGATGAGCATAAATGTTTGTATTTCCGGATTTGGGTCTTTATTAAATATATTCTAGTATTTATATATGTATTTCTATGTATTAGTATCGTTGACTAACACACATAACACAAACAAATAATTTGCTTACTTTGGGGTTAGATCAATCAGTGTAAGTTGTCTCGTGAATATTAATTTATTTATTATTTTATTATCTTCACGCCCGTATCGCTGAAGAGGTAGGCAGAGGTACAACCAGTGCACCCACGATAAGCTGAAGATACTCAGTCCCACAATGCGATAGGTGGCACGTCTATCTCCAACCAGGCACTTTTCCAATCCCGGGCAAATTTGTTTTTATCAAAAAACTAGTTTTTTCAGTTTTTTGAATGCCGACCCGGGAATCGAACCCGGGATCTCCTGTGGTCAACACTGACATCGGATCACTATACCATAGAGGTTTTGGATAATATACGTGTATATGTACATATGTGTGTGTGTTATTTAACAAAATTAATCATTACTTTGGCCAATATACATAACTAGCGACCTGCCCGTGGTTTCACCCGCGTAGATTTTGTTCCCGTGGCAATATCTGATAGGTTTATATACTAAAACCTTCCTCAAGAATCAATCTATCTGTTAAAAAAACGTTTCAAAATCCCTTGCGTAGTTTAAAGATTTAAGCATACGTAGGGACATAGGGACATAAGGACAGACAGAGAAAGCGACTTTGTTTTATGCAATGTAGTGATAAGCAATGACGTGTATAATTACCACCACGCCATTGGGTATATAATTATTAGTTGACTAGCCTATTATGTGTATAATTACATGATCGATTGGCTAGTTGATGATATAGCTTAGATTTTACCATCAATTCCTATTTATAAATATTGACATCAAAATAAATATAAAATAATAATAAATAATAAGTATAAGATACATAAATATAATAATAAAACAATATGATATAAACGTCGATCGGGAAATTTTTCCCAAAAAGTTCGCACCCGGCAAATGCCTGATAACGAATTTCGTTTCGGAATTCTAGTCTTAAACGGTAAAAGTTATCAAAAATATATAGAAATCATTTAAATAATTGGACCGCGTTTTCCGACTTATCCGGATACAGGGTTTTATCGCTGGCATCGGCACTTAAACGACAAAAGTCACTAGTAATTGCGTATTCAATTCTTTTATAAATTGAGTCTGATCTCTAGACGGCGTTTGCACGGTTCCATTGTACTCTAAAGATGCGAACGATTATCTTTTTTTTCGAAATGATTTTAGGCAGCTGATATGTTATGACCTCTACTGTGAAATCGGTCCTTTGGACGAACAGAATGTTCAGTCTGAGGCGTCTCCTGTGAGTAAATGAAAGAATAAGTGGCATCAGGATTTTGTCTCGTTATCAACTTGTCACCTGGGTTTCAGCTATTTGGTATAGTAGCTCTAAAGTGTGTATGTATGACATGTGAGCTGTTATAGAAAGAGTCTCAGTTTGGTAGAATCTAAGCGAATAACGTCAACCGAGTTTCGATCGATAAAGTCGTTCGAAAATTTTGTGTGGCTTACATATACACACATAGACACACACGAGCACACACAAACATTTATACAGACATACTCACATCATCATGAATTGTGGAGAACGTGGAGATCAGATGAAAACCCGATTTTCAATAATCGCGTCGGGGTGAAATCTGTAACTTCCTTGAGCGGGAAGTTAAAAAATTTAAATGTATATGTATGTATAACAGTTACAATTAATATAAAATTAATTGTAACTGTTAATATAATGTAATGTATGAAATGTGTAATAGTTGAAGCATTCTACATATACTAAAAGAAATTGTAATTGGCCACTGTATAAAATTGTATAATAATTGAATCGTTTTAATCTAAATGTAACTGTTATGGTTGATTAGTTTTATGGTAATTGAGATTTATAGTCGCTCAATGATTAAACCTAACAATGGACACAGATACCGCCTAAGTCTTCATTTAAAAGCTGCATATTTAGGCAAATCTCGATGAGCTTTAAGCTTTTAAAAAGAATCATAGCGGAAACTGGGCACACCTTCAGAAGAAATTCGATAAAAGTATTATTTCTATTACTACTTTAATGTTGAATGTTTCTATAGATTTGTACGTGATTCAATTTGATACCACTAAAACCTGTCCTTCTAGCCTACGTGTAGTTCAATTATTCGGCTATCGATCGCGAGATCTTGGATTCAAAGCCAAGGAAAGAAAAAACATGCGTTTAATTAATTATTTGTATGTAATTGATTTCTCCAAATCAGCTCTAACGGTTTCAACGAAATATTATATTTACGTAGTCTATTACTATTTAAATTTATTTAGGTGACATCTCAGTGATGATAAACTGTTTTGATGAAGATTGTTTTGATATATATATATATATATATATATATATATATATATATATATATATATATATATATATATATATATATATATATATATATATATATATATATATATATATATCCAAGAACTCGCGATCGATTTTTTTGTATGACCCATATTATTTGTAAGTTATGTAACTTGCTGAAAAAAAGCACTCTTCTTTTTCGGTTCATTCTAGGAGAGGTCATGGTCGTTAATTGGGTACTGTGGCACGCTTAACAACATCTTTCCACTCTGTTACACGTTTACTCGTGTAAGCATTATTGCATAAAAGCAGCCATTATCTATATCGTCCATCTCGTTGGCGACCTGCCACCTGCTCTAACTCCCTCAAATCTTTCTTGGATAACTATACGTTTAATCGATATATTGCCACGCTTACATAAGTAATCAAAGGAAGTGAGAAGACAAGATTGTAAAAGGAGGAACAGATGCTACTTGATGCCAATTAACAGCAAAACTTCTCAAAAGTAATTAATCTTTATTTATCACTTGCAGGTCTACGTTCTGAAGCGTTAGGAATATAAAAAACATAGGTGCTGTGATTAGTCGGGTCTTACTAGCTTTGGTTATATTGCGGTTATATATTCTGCAGCTAATCCATAGGAGACGTACTGCAATACTTTGGTCTCCTATGGATTGGCTGAAGAAGCTAATCCATAGGAGACTAAAGTATTGCAGTACGTCTTGTCATGTCGTCTATGCTGCTAACATTAAATTAATTTACATTTACAACTAGATTCGCAGTAGGTTAAAACCTAAACAACCATATTCCTATAGGTTGTTTAGGTTCAACTGAATTGAATTCAGCTGAATTGGAATTCAACCAGATTATCATTTATTTTCATAGTTTTCTGTGGGAAGATATAAATATTAATCATATTTAAATAATTAGACTATGCAAAATTATGAAGAAATAAAATATTTTTGCGGAGTACTTCTTATGAATTCAGTTGTTAAGTATTTTTGGTATTCTTTATCATATGTAACGTTTTTGTATTTATACATTTGTATTGTTTCACAACAAAGTAAATATTAGTAATGTCAAACCGGTTACATAAACCTCATCAGGTAATTACCTAACAAATTATCACAATTTAACATTATTGTAGGTTTTTCTTATCCATACCAATATTATAAATGTGAAAGTATATCTGTCTGTCTATCTGTCTCTACTTCACGCCTAAACCTCTAAACCGATTTGAATGAAATTTGGTATAAAGATAGTTTCAGACCCGAAAAAGGACACAGGATAGTTTTTATAACGGAAATCCCACGCGCCGGGAACAATGTAGGTAAAACCCCGGGATTGTTTATCGTTTAAACCACGGTAATTTTAAATATTTTTTTACGCGGATGAAGTCCCAGGCACAGCTAGTATCAAATATGAAAAGAACATACAATAATATTAAGTTGCGCCATTTCTTAAATTAAACTTTACATATTAAAGATTTTTAAGCATATTCAAGAATCAGGTTTTTGGTAACAAAGTTATATGCTAAATAATGACGTCATAAAGCAGACTGAATATTCAAATTCACATATACAAAACACATATATGTAAATAGTAATCTCAATATATGTAAATTACGGTTTACGTTGTTAGTCCGCGATGGACTCCGAAATTATTGAACCGATTTCAATGAAATTTTGTAGATATCTACTGTTTGGTCTAACTTAAAAGATAGGATAATTTTTATCTCAATTAACCACCACACCCCCACCCCTCTCAAGTCCCTTATCAAAATATTCAATACAATTAATTTGTATGGCAAAACAACGTTTGCCGGGTCAGCTGGCCATCATATTATAATGTAATAGCTGAAGACAAGTTCCCATTTAGGTGTGCCGTCGCTTAGTTCCGTGCAGCTTGCTTTGAAACCGTTATAAGAAAATTGCTTCCGACGATTTGTTTTCTTAGACAAAGCTGATTTTAAACTAACTTGGGACTAAAGTAATATGGTTGGGTTTGTAGAATTAAACAAAGCGAATGTATATTAAAAAATACAAATTGAAGTACAAAAAGTTAAACAAAGAATTTGCCGCGTTTTTGAAGCGAACTGCTTTGTTCCGTTTTCTTATTACGGATAGATAATTTGTCTTACTGCTAGGCGTTTCCTAAAAGGCTAAAAGAGGTTAATTATGTTACTACCATTTGAATTAGATGGTACAGTTCTGCAACGTTATGCTCAAAATTTAAATCACCGCCTAATCTAATCCTGCCACAACAGCGTCAGTGCTTGTCACTGTCGAGTTTCTGTTTGGAGGGTAAAGTAAACGGTAAATATATTACATTCTTGCCACACGGATAGCAATGGATCATTCACATCTTTGTTGTGTTTTTAGGCGATGGTTTCTCTTTCTCTCCTAACGGAAATCTAGGTTTATTATATTAGTAAAGATTTATAGTATCCATCGTCAGCATTTCGTGACTATGTGTCATATTGATTTCCTTAAATTAAACTCCATGTTGGTTCCGGGCTCCTTTGAAGACTAGGCCAACGGCCGTTCTGCCAAGCAGGTCGTAAAAGGCGACCGATTGGTTATACGAGTCATTACCATCGTGGCTACTAGGTGGTAGAGTTCTGCATTGTCTCGCCCGGGTCTGGTACCACCGCCTTGCCTATTCCTGCCGCAATAACGTCAGCGCTTGTTACTGTCGTGTTCCGGTTTGGAGGGTAAGATAGCCGGTAAACTTATGCATGCGCCATTAATTCGACCTCTTCACAAGATAGCAACGCACCATTAACATCTTTAGTGTCCATAGGCGATGGTTGACTTTTTCTATCAGGAGACCCATCTGCTTGTTTGCTATTTTATGATACAAAAAAAACTCTTGTTCAAACTCTCGTATTGTTTCACAATAAAAATGATAATGTATAGCACCACTAACATAAACGAAACCGAATTATTTTGAAACAAGTATAATATTGTATGTGCTTTATTTATAGAACATTGCTAGCGCGAACGCGCTAACTTGCTCTTCTGGCGGGTAATATTTCAGCTTACAGTTTTAAAGTTTTGAAAATACGATATCTTAAAAAAATATTTGTAACTTTTTTGAAAAAGTACAAGAAATAAGATTTTACTAATCCTAAGTTTTTTGCGTCGACTTCGTAAAAATCAAATATATATTCAAATATATTTTTTCACTCGTTTATATCATGTACATACTTTTAAAGGTCAGCCGTGTGTAAAAGTGATTATTAAGTTACTTTAAACACACGTCTTAAGATGTTGCAGAACTCCACCACCAAGAAATCACCTAGAAATTACATATTTGGTCAATCTATACTTCAATCGCATAGAACGAAATCATCCGAGATGACTAAAAGAATAGATTGACAAGTTATACTCGTAAAATAAATTCAACTGTTCTCATTTTTATCGCCCATCCCGCAATAACGCCATTCCTAAACACCATTTTCGCCCTTATTAAATGGCCATCGAGGCGTGTAATTAAAAAATAGATCACCGTGAAAGTATTTAGCATGACAATGGCCGGATTAATGGTGAGTGGCTGACTCCATTACGTATAGCTATTGCGAAGCAGTTTGATGTCTAAATATAAACAGTTTCTATCTCGAATGAATAAACAATTATACTATCTTCTATCTTTAATTTGTAAATTCTATTACTGTTATATTATTGTGTTTTTTGTGCACGTGTGATTGCTTGTTTATGTATATGTATGATACTCTTTGACGACTGGTGACTGGGCTAATAAAATGACTGAATAAATTTGGTTGAAATTTGATATTAAGCAGTAAATTTCCTACACAGGATTTTAAAAATTTATGATTTTCATCGTTGGCACTCAGTGAAATTTTATCACTTTGTTTTTATATATCATTAGATAGCAATTAGGCAGATGGCTTTCATGATGAAAAGAGAAATCATCTTCTGTAGACACCAAAGAGGTTAATAGTGTGCTATCCGTGTGGTGGGATGGTATTTCCCACGGATTTTCAAGACAATTTCTTAATTTGTCGGTGTAACTTGCAATTATATACAGAAATACAGAGTTATGTTACTTACGAATGAAATAAAATAATTTCAAATGTAATTTGTAAACCTTGTCATCTCATTCGGTACGATAAAACAGTACAACATGGTTTATTTCTATTTTTTCACAATATAATATAACCTACAAATGTATGAAATTGTTGACAGTAATAGGAGTGTTTGCTCATATGCGTGGCGACACGTTTCCTTCCCAATGGCGTGTCTATTAATATTCATGTGGTCTGTGGTATTTCCTTATACATAAGTTTACCGGATAACTGACTCTCCAAATTAAAACGTGTCGTAGTTTCGGTAGCATCGCCTTACCCATTGCCTTTCCTACGACGCTAGCCTCCGGAATAGATAAGGCGATGTTACCGAAACCTGCCGAGTCATTGCAGAGCTCTACCACCTAGTTAGGGGTCGGGATATGAGTAACATGGATTAGCATTCTCTCGTCATTTACGAGGTGCCTAGCAGTAAAGCAGTTGATCTATTATTCTTTATAAAGGAACCCGAATCAACACTAGGAAACCTTCCGCATCTTCTTTATTTTTACATCTTTATGTTTACATAGTATAAAACCGTCTCTTTCGCCGTATATTCGCTTAGTGAAAATACTTATAAAAATAATTCTTCATTTAGTAATGGTTATTTGTAAGATGTAAGTATTACTATTACTATTTACTTATTTATTATTATTACATATTTATTTTTGTGTTATAGCACTCACCCCGTGCTTGGGAAACTGGAAAAACCATAAAAACAACAAAGAAAAATATCGACACGCGGGATTTGAACCTGCGACCGTCTCCCTAAAGCCGGGACGCTCTTCCACTGAGCTAGTGTCGACAGGCTCGAGGCGGCGAAATTCTTCTTTGCTATATGATCGATTACGTTGATTGTACTGATCGCCAGCTATAAATACGTATAACTAGTTACATGAGTTCATCGTTACAGATGAAATTCACATTTATAATTTTGATCAGTACTTTCATATTTCTAATTATTTTTGTGTTATAGCACTCACCCCGTGCTTGGGAAACTGGAAAAACCATAAAAACAACAAAGAAAAATATCGACACGCGGGATTTGAACCTACTATACGTATGTATAGTTGGCGTGACATTTAGGGAGACGGTCGCAGGTTCAAATCCCGCGTGTCGATATTTTTCTTTGTTGTTTTTATGGCTATTACATATTTACTAAATGTAAATTGATGTATATGTAAATTCACCCATTGTTTTGAAAACTGGCTATAATATTTGTCAGACAGGATACAGATACTGTTGGCACTTCAACGAATTCTGCTCATTAGTCATTACCGACGTTCCTTGGGTCTTTTAATCTATTCAACGGATTTTATATGCACTTTTCATCAATAAGAATGATACAAGACGCTTAAAGTAGTAAAAAAAAAGCCGAGAATTTCAAAGATTGTTAGAGCTCTCATTAATACCCCATGTTAGTCCGGGCTCCTTTTAAGAATTGGCCAACTGCCGTTCTGCCAGGCAGGTTGTAAAGACGACCGATTGGCTATGCGAATCACTGCTATCGCGACAACTAGGTGGTAGAGTTCCATCTCGCTCGGGTACTTGGTACCGTTTTACCTATTCCTGTCGCAATAGAGGCGTCATTGTCGGATAGCCGGTAGATATATGAATGTGACCGTGCCATCTCGCCACACGGATTGCAACACACCATTAACATCCTTGGTATTTATAGGCGATGGTTTCTCTTTCCATCAAAATCTGCTTGTTTGTTATCTAATGATAAGTATAAATAAATATGAGTAGGATATACATTTAACTTATTCAGCGTGAGAAATATTATTTTATAATTAAAAAATAACATCTAAAGTTAGACCCACTTAAAAACAATTAAAGGCAACTACACACTATGCTGATCGGATATTATCCCGTTAAACCAATAACAGCGAGCACGTGCCGAGCGTTCGCCGGCGTGCCCCGCTATTGCTTGCATAATTTTTAATCACACGATTGAATAAGCAGCTAATACCCTATAACATGATGTATACGTCGTTATAGAATGAGATCTTAAGACGACGCGATGTCGTTTTAACAAATTATATAATCACTATCTTTTGCTTGCGACTTTGCCCTCATTTAAAGTTTTTTTATCCCATAGTTTTTTACTCCAAATGTACTTTTTCTGCATAAAAAGAAGCTAAGTAATCCCATAGGACTATTCCAAAATTACTCTCAATTAATAAAGTATTTTGTTACTTTTTTAAAATTACTACATATTTTTTGGATTTTTTTAGCCCCTAATTACAACAACATATCTTCACGCCAGATCCCTTACGGGGTAGGCAGAGAGAACCGAGTGCCATACATCACGATCCTTGCAGGCTTGTCTCGCTTCTTCCACATTCATCACTCTCTTCATACACACACGCCGGTTGCGAAGACTCTTGACACCACCTTCGGACAGTACTCGATCAATCTGATCGTGGTATGTCAGTCTTGGTCTTCCCCGGTACCTACATCCTTCCACATTCGCGTTGTATATCTGTTTTGTTAACCTTTCATCTACCATTCTTTCTACATGTCCGAACCAACGGAGCATGCCCTTTCTCATCTTTACACCGACACTTTCTTTCAAACCTAGCCTCTCTCTCACTTCGGCATTACGAACCCGGTCCGCGAGTGTCACACCAAATATTTTTCTTAGCGACCTCATCTCGACCGCGTTGATTCTACTTTCATGCCCTTTCTGACATACCCAACTCTCACTTCCATACAATAGCGTTGGGATAAGCACATGATTATGCAGGGCTAGACGGGCACCCTGACTTAAAATTGTGCTATTAAGTAATCTCCCTAACGCTCCATTCACTCTGTTCCCTGCACACACTCTTCTTTCAACATCAGCGGTGTACCTTCCATCCCTGCTAAAAGCACATCCAAGATATACAACCTCATCCACTTGCTCCAGCACTACATCATCGACCACAACTCTTACATCCGTTCTGGTTGTTTCTCTTTCAAATACCAAAACTTTAGTTTTCTTCGCATTCAAATGTAAGCCCATACTCTTACAATCCTCATTCATAACTGTGACCAGTGTTTGCAGCTCAGATGGAGTTGAGCCTAAAAGTACAGCGTCATCTGCATAAAGCAGGCAGTTCACCACTAGATCACTCATGCGCATTCCCACATTCAATGACCTCAATCTTTGGAGACACTTATCCAGATATAGAATAAACAGACGAGCTGACAACACACAACCCTGCTTGACGCCGATATTGACATCGAACCAGGGCGATATGTTGCCGTCCACCCGCACACATGCTTTGCAATCCCAGTACATGGATTGCAAAGCACGCAGCAGACGCCCATCTATCCCATAACTGGGTAAAATGTCCCAAAGTTTCTTTCGCACAACTCTATCAAACGCTTTCTCCCAATCCACAAAACCGCAGAAAACCTTCTGGCCGACAGCCAGATGCTTCTCTACGATGTTGCGGAGTGAGAAAACTTGATCCATACATCCTCTTCCAGATCTGAAACCCCCTTGTGCCTCCCACAACATTCCCTCGGACTTCCCTTGCATTCTCCTTTCAATGATCTTACCATACACCTTCGATGCTAAGCTGATCAAACTGATGGCCCTATAGCTATTGCAGTCTATACGTGAGCCCTTGCCTTTATACAAGGGCACGATGACCGCGCGCCGCCAGTCTTCGGGTACTCTACCGGTCCTCCAACATGTATTGCAGAGGACCCAAAAAGAGTCCCAGACGGCAGGACCACCGTATTTGATCATCTCAGCAGTCACCTTATCTATTCCCGCAGCCTTTCCGTTTTTCATACTTCTTATCGCCCATACGATCTCTTGCATAGTAATGTCCTGGCACGCTTCCACCGTCTCTGAGTCACTTACTGAGTCAGAGACGGAGGCAGCGTCCTGAACAGCATCATACATATCTCCAAAATATTCACTCCATCGTTTTAACACGCTTTCTGTGCTTGTAAGAATGTCACCATCCTTAGATTTAATCCTATACATTCTGGACGCTGCCGAACAACTCCTAGACTTCTTCACCTCCCTCCAAAAAAGTTTGGTGTTTGCCTCGAAGTTGCTCGCCAGTCTCTCTTCCGCTTTCAAACATTCTCTTTCACGCTTTTCTTTCACTAAGGTTTTGGTGGCATTCTTACAACAACGATACAATTCTTTCTTCTTGTCTTTCATACCATCATTCGCTTGCAAACATGATACATAGTCTAGCCATGCTTTCTTCTTTCTCTCAATCGCAGCTTTCACTTCATCATCCCACCATGCATCTCCTTTCATTGACTTGCACAGTTTTGCACTACCACATACTTCTTTCGCGGCTACTATCATACTATCTTTCAAAACTTTCCAACATTCGTCTACATCCAAGTCCGGTAGGTTCACTTTCGCCAACCTATCTCGAACCTGAATCTCATACATACTCCTTATACTCGGGTCTTGCAACTTTTCGCTCTTTATCCTTTCAAGCTCTCCGAATGGAACACGTTGTCGCCAATGTCTCCACTTCTTAAACAGACCCCTATATCGGCTTATTACCAAATAGTGGTCCGTTTCCAGATTGGGACCTCTGTAGGCGCGCGTATCCATTAAACAACTGCGGAGTCTACTATCAATCAAAATCAGATCTATCACACTCTTTTGGTCATTCCTTCTCCATGTATACAAATGTATGTCCTTATGAGGGAATATTGTGTTAGCCACAAGAAGATTCCTTTCCATGCATAAATCCACAATGTGCTTACCGGCGTCGTTCACTCTACTGTCACCATACGGACCAAGAACGGCATCGAAACCAGGCCGCTTAGTCCCGACCCATCCATTCAAATCACCACACAAAATGACTCTTTCATTGTCATCAACCATATCCAGAACATCCCTTACAGAATCCCAAAACTTTTCCAGGTCACTGGGCGACGAAGAGCTTACCGGTGCATATAATGCGACCAAAAAGACTCTCGTGATTCCCAGTTTGATCCGGACCCAGAGAAGTCTCGAGCCAGCCATCCCATAATCTTTCAGACCAGAGACTAAGCGTGACGATAGAAGAATACCTACTCCGGCGCCAGCATGATCGCTCTGGGGCACACCAGACCAAAGAGCCATCATGCCACCGGGGAGATCAGTGGTTTCACTACCTTTACGATTAGTCTCTGTTACACACAAAACATCTAGGCATCTCTCATTCATTACATCTATCAATTCATGCATCTTATCTTCCAACCCACCTCTTACATTCCACGTGCCTATTTGGCACTCTGCTCCCCTCGACTCGCCTATTCGGGCCTGGCGTGATGGGTGGCGGCCCCCATCGCCGCATCCGCCGCTTTTCGTACCGACGGGGGCGGATCGGTACGCGTCGCCTCCAGGGGACGCCCTAATCCGCACTGCGGTACTTATTCGGGCCAGAATTGCAGTCCAGTGGACTGGCAGGGGTCGCGACGAGCACGCTTCTGGCCAATGACCCCCTAATTACGATTTAAATTATATACTATTATTTGTAAATACATATTAAGTGTGTCTTAGTACATATTATAATATGTACTACATCTTACAGCCCGTTGCATTTAATTTTTTTGGTACATCACTCGGGAAAATTCCAAGGGAAAATGAGTCATTTTCCGGGATAAAAAGTATCCTATGTGCTATTCCAGGTCATCGTCTATGTGTGTGCACAAATTTCACCCAGTCGGTTTAGCCGTTTTCGAGTAATTAAGTTATAAACGTCTATAATTACCTACATCTAAACATTCAACATACAAACTTTCGCATTTATGATATGTATGGGACTACTCACCCAGCAAACGTTTTGCTATAAATATACATACCTTTATTTTTAGTGAATATTTTGGTGGGCTGGGTTAATAGAGATAAAAACTATCCCATCTTTTAAGTTGACAAAATTGCAGATAGTTACGGAATTTGGTTAAAATCGGTTTAGTAGTTTCGAAGTTTATGCCGTACCAGGCCTCTGTCACTCCCTATCCCTTCGCAGTGGGTTCCCGACGCGTGCGTACTAATATTAATTACTAGCTGTTGGCAGCGACTTCGTCCGCGCGGACTTCGTTTACTCCGCACTGCTCCTCCCCGTAGGTGATAGCGTGATAATATGTAGGTATTATGTTGACCCGGCCTGTTAGTAATATTCATGCAAAATTTGAAGTAAATCCATGCAGTACTTTTTGAGTTTACGCCGGACATACATACAGACAAACAGACAAAAATTCTAAAGACTATATTTTTGGCTTCGATATCGATTGTAGATCACGCCCCAAGTATTCTTTTAAAAAAATAATCAATGTACAGTTTTGACTTTCCTACGATTTTATTATATGTATAGAGTATAGATAATAACATGGGGTCGCCCGACAATTTATCTGCTGTGATCGTTTTGCAACTATGTTCAAAAATTAGAGACTACATGTACTAATAATTTTGAACAAAATATGACAGAGAAGCCGGGCACCACCATTTATGAAATTTGAAAAATGTATAATTTGATACTGTATGCCCCTTATGGGGAAATAACTAATGTTTAATATACTAATACTTTTTTTACGTGAAAAGTATTTTCTACAATAAAATTAAATAACTGAGACTTTAGAAGAGATAAGAAGTTTACTGTGCCCACGAATAAGTCTGCGTGGAAAAATTTAAAAAATAAAAGTAGCCTAATTTACTCCTTATTACCGTGGTTTAAATTATAGACAGTTCAATTTTAGTATCGTTCCAATTTCAGTATATGTACTGCCGAAACGAGTACAGTCCCGGGGTTTTATACGTATATTTTCCGCTCCCGTAGAATTTCCAGGATAAAACTATCCGAAGTTCTTTCTCGTGTTTCAAACTATTTTTGTATCAAATTTCATTCAAATCAGTTTAGTGGCTTAGGCGTGAAGTAGAGACAGACAGACCGACAGAGAGAGTCACTTTCGCATTTGTAATGTTAGTATGGATTATCTATACATACAAATAAACAAATTGTAGTGTCTGTTTGTAACATTAAAATATACATACTAAAACAAAAAAATGTCTGTCTGTCTGTTTGTTCCGGCTAATCTTTAAAACGGCTGGACCGATTTTGACGGGACTTTGACTGGTAGATAGCTGATGTAATAAGGAGTAACTTAGGCTACATTTATTTAGATATAAAATCCACGCAGATGAAGTCGCGAGCACAGCTAGTTTTCATATAAAATCGGAAAGTTTTTTACATAATATATATACAAAAAATTAGCTGTGCTCGCGACTTCGTCCGCGTGGATTTTTTTAAAAACAAAAGTATCCTTTAGTCGGATGACGGAGAACTTTCAACTCCAGCTCTTGTAGCTTGGAGACCGTCCGCTGAACAGTATCAGTTTGCGCGTTGTCGTGCAAGAGCTACAAGAACTGAAGTTGGAAGTTTTCCGTCATCCGCCGTAGGTGGTAGAGTTCTGCATTGTCTCGCCCGGGTCTGGTACCACCGCCTTACCTATTCCTGCCGCAATAACGTCAATGCTTGTCGCTGTCGTGTTCCGGTTTGGAGGGTAAGGTAGCCGGTAAACTTATGCATGTGGCATTAGACCTCGCCACAAGATAGCAACGCACCATTAACATCTTTGGTGTCCATAGGCGATGGTTGAATCTTTCCATCAGGAGACCCATCTGCTTGTTTGCTATCTTATGATATAAAAAAAAAAACTCACCAGACCTTACGCCTACAGACTTCTACTTTTTCGAGAATTTAGATAACTTTTTGGCGGGAAAAAAATTCAATACCCGAGAGGCACCGCAAAATGCCTTTGAAGAAATTGTTGCCTCCCGTCCAGCTGATTTCTTCAAGAAGGGCATCAATAAGCTACCAATGCGTTGGCAAAGACGCATTGATTGCATGGGCATTAATAGAACAAAATATATAGAAAAAAATACGCTTCATTTATTTCGTGAAAAACGGCAATTTCATAGGTAATGACATATTATAAAAACTCAAAATAACCATTGAGAAGGCTTCTTTTTCTTTAATATTAGATTTCTTTAATATTAGATTGGGGTATAAACATTTTCTTATTTTTTTATAAACCAATAAAAAGAAATTCAATACTTATTCAACCACATAGAAAACCAGTCTCCATAAAGCGATTTTATTTGGCTTTAAACTTTTCTGAAAATGATTTCAAAGAATAAAGTTTATGTAGAACCCCCAACACGCATAAAACTCCATCACAAACTCCCGACAGAGGTGTTCAGCCGTGAAATGGATCCTTACGTATATCGATTTGGGGTTTGTCTGGAGGAATTAATAGTCTAGTGGATATTGAGGATTCTAAATACGTACTCGCAGAGATTTTCTTTACTTTTAGTTTTGAAAACATGTTTTTTACTATAAAAATAATTAGGACTATAATGTTTTTTTTATTTCATAGGATATCTCGAAAGCAGATGGTTCTCTTGATGGAAAGAGATAACTATTGCCTATAGATGCCAGAGATGTTAATTTTGCGTTGCTTTTTACGTGACGAGAATGAGATGCCACATGTGTACGTTTACCGGCTTCATTACCCTCGGAACTGAAACATGACAATGAAAAGCAATGACGGTATTAGGGCAGGAATATGTAAAACGCCGGTAAAGAACCTGGTCGAGACGATGTTAAACTTTATTGCCTATGTAGTTCAATAAGTCACGTTGTTAGTGACAACTTTGTGTGTCACTTTTTGCGAAGTGACTCACAAAGATGTCACTTATATTTCTAAAAAGTGCCTGGATTAACACGTAGAAGAAAACAATTGACACAGATAGAGTTCGTAATTACCCTGCTACAACCGAGGAAAGTATTTATCTGTAACCAATCCAAGGACATGGCCGCATTTACGGCCAGCAGTTGCAACCATTGTCACAGGGCAAAAGCTCCGAAACAATCTACCCACCCCATTGATGAGAGTAAGACAAAAACTACGACGTGGAAAAATTAAAATATTTTTAATTAAATTAATTTATTAATTGTATTAAATTACAACCCCGTGTTGTTCTGAATCCCTTTTAAAGAATAGATGAACTGCCGATCTACCAGGCAGGTAAAAGATGAACTATTGGGTATAATATGTCACTACCAACGAGACTACTAGCTTGTAGAAATCCGAAACGGCCCGCCTGGAAATTTGGTGCTTGTCATTGTCGTGTTCCAGTTTGGAGGTTAAGACTGTCAGTAGACTTATGCACGTGGTATTGCTATCCCATCACACGGATAGCAATGCAACATTAACATTGTTTGTGTCATATTCCTGTTTACAGTTATAGAATTTCTCTATATCATTCACCGTCACGGGAAATTCATTCTTGATATTCCCGCATATTTCAATAAACGCAGCTTGTTCTATTCATTCTGTTTTATAAAATGCTATTGCTGGCCCTTCCAAACATATCGCTAGCAATAAAGGCAAGTCTTGTTCTTTCCAATTAATTACCGCCACTACTATTTTTAGTTCCCGTAAAGGCCTTGTACCCCAGAAAACAACTTAGTAGCATAGGAATTTATTTTATTGCTACCCTTGGTGCTTATTGTAATATTATCCTAATAGCTACAATTTTTCTTCATCCGTGTGTAGTTTACCTGGTGACTTCCACAAATTTCTGGCTATTTCTTCTTCTTCGGGGAGTGGATATATTGACAACTAGCTGACCTGCGCAGTAACATCAATATAATTTTTCCTACAAACTTCCATCTCTCATTTCAGCCCTTCAAAGGTTGATTTTTAAAAAAGTTGCCTATTTTTGACTCATCATGTTCAACTATTTCCTTGCCGTTCATCAAAATCAACTATCCTATTATTCACGATTCGTAATTCGTAGCAGTAAATTTGATATTATAAGTATCCTAGCAGGAAACAAAAGAAATGTTTTTATACCATAACTAACAGTGCCCGCGACTTCATCCACGCGGGAAAATTCTAAAATAAAATTACAAACAAAAAAAAAAAAAACAAAATTACTCCTTATTACATCAGCTATCTGCAAATGAAAGTCCCGTCAAAATCGGTCCAGCCGTGCCAGAGATTAGCATTATTATTAGAACAGACAGACAGACAGATAGACACAAAGACAAAACTTGTAAAAAATATTATTTTAGTATATGTACCGTGTATCCATAACTATTTAGTTAAAAGCGGTTATTTTAATGTAATAAACAGACACTCTAATTTTATTTATCATTACATAGTATAAAACAAAGTCGCTTTCTCTGTCTGTCCCTATGTCCTTATGTCCCTATGTATGCTTAAATCTTTAAAACTACGCAACGGATTTTGATGCGGTTTTTTTTTAATAGATAGATTGATTATTGGGGAAGGTTTTGGTATAAAAACCTTTCCGATATTCTTACGGGAACAAAAGATACGAGGGTGAAACCGCGGGCAGGTCGCTAGTAGATTCATAAAGTAGAAAACAAGCAGACGGCTATCCTGATGGCAAGGAACAACCATCGCCGCCTTGCATTGACGCTATTTTAATAACAATGAGGCATATCATACTATACCGTAAGTTTTTTGGACCATTTGGTAATTGGGTATTTATAGAAACAATTTTTGCTGACGCCTCGGAGAAAATGTCACTACTCATAACTAAAGCTATTCTTTCTATTTATATAAGAAGCAGTTATTAGCCGTAAAATTAAAACAGCTAGACTTGACTTTAGGTATAATGGTATTAATTTAAGTTTTCTCCTTCCTGTATCAGAAGTGATACAGAAAAATGTTAAACTGTTAGAAAATTTACTAGTAAAAAGCCGGTATCCCCGAAGAGTTAGGCAGAGGAACAACCAGTATACCCGCGATTAGCCGAAGATTATGTATTACCTAATAGAATATAAGTATATACAAATGTAATATAATAAAATAAATATAATAATTATATAATATAATAAATATATCATCAAATGTAATATAAGTATATACAAAGTCGCAGAACGTGATAAGTGGCAAGCCTATCGCCAACCGGGCACTTTCCAATCCCGGGCAACGTTGTTTTTATCAGAAAAGTAGATAAACACTTTTTTGATATTCTGGAGAACAGAAAACTAAAAAAACAATTTACCAGTACTTATTAATTTAATAAATTTATCTATCCATATAATAAAATCGTAGGAAAGTCAATGTATGTCCGGGGTAAACTCAAAAAGTACTGCATGGATTTACTTCAAATTTTGCATGAATATTACTAACAGGTCGGATCAACATATAGGCTACATATTATCACGCTATCACCAACGGGGGACGAGCTGTGCGGAGTAAACGAAGTCCGCGCGAACGAAGTCGCAGGCAACAGTTAGTATCGAATATAAATTGTGTGTGTTGTTAAACAGTACAAGTCTCTAAATTTAAAATAATCAGGATATTACTATGGTGTACATGATAGATGTAAGGGCAGTAGGAGCTCTCGGTGGCGTTGATCCGGGGCCCGCCGTGCACCGGCTTTGTGATGCAGATAACCTTAATCCATGTCTGTCGGCGACGTGTCAACACCAACCGCCGACTATGCGACAGCTTTGACAGGACATGACCGCCATCGGAAAATTCGATTCAAAAATTCTAGCAGAGTTTTAACTGGGCACCATTAATAATCATAGAATTATATATTAAATAAAATTATAATAGGCTAGTTAAATAAATGTGAAAAACTGTTTAATACTTACTTTACCTTATTAGGTAAATTAAAGTTTTTCTTAATATCATATGTAAGTACATCCATACTAGTCCATTTTAATATTATAAATGCGAAAGTAACTCTGTCTGTCTGTCTCTTCTTCACAACTAAACCACTGAACCGATTTGGATGAAATTTCGTACGAAAATAGTTTAAGACCCGAGAAAGGACATAGGATATTTTTTTATCCCAGAAATCCTACGGGAACGGGTACTAAGCGGGTAAAACCCTGGGACTTTTAGAATTTTTTCCGCGCGGACGAAGTCGCGGGCACAGCTAGTGTGTAATAAAAATTTCATGTTTCATCTATCGCGAAAACGCTCTGGACTATCATAGCGTCTAAATGACCTCACGTGGTGGTCATACTCCTCCTCAATGGTTTCTATGAAAATGTCCAAACAATGTTTTACCACGGTGTAACATAACACTTCCAGATATGCGTTTACTATCACGTGACTTAATGTACATATTTTTGCCGAAATTATATCCAAAAAATATAAATCCTTATCTTTTAAAACAAATATTTTAGCTTTTTGTAATCTCCATATCATATTTGATCTTTATAAAATACAATATATCCTATTCATTCTTAGAAGACACAAGTCTATTACAAGTTTTACTGGAAGAAATGAGAGGGATGGACAGGCTAAATGGTAAAATATGAAGGAAGGAGGAGGTGTTTGGAGGTGTTCAGTACTTGGTTTTAATACCAAATATGTATAAAAATAGGTACTGAAATTTTGACCTAATTTTGCAATAAAAATGTTTAGTAGGTACGCCTACTTGCGCATGGCGCTTCATTGAGAGTTCATTGTTTACTAACAACGATTTACTGGCATCGCGACCACAGAATAATGGAGTTATTATGTGTCGCGACTGAGTGTTAGGATATCGTGAAGTGACCATAATTTTTCAATATTATTACACTAATCTCATGAAGATTTACCACATATTAGTTATGTACAAATTGAGGTTTACTATGTGGTTAAGCAATATTTTTTGTATGTTATATTTTTATTATTTACTTATGAATATTAACTATCGTGTATTTTAATATATACAATCAAAGCTTGGCAGAGCGGCAGTTGGCCTACTGTTCAAAAGAGCCCGGACCAACACGGAGAACTTTTTTTCTTTTAGATATGTTTGTCAGAAAAAGGTTTAATTTTTTTTTAAATATTTGTCGACCGTCCCGTTGGTCGAGTAGTTAGTGATCTTGACTACGCAATCGACGGAGCTCGGGCATCGATCCCCGATGATGAACTTGAATGTTTGTATTTCTGGGTTTGGGTGTTTATTAAATATATTCTAGTATTTATATAATATATATTTCTATGTATCGTTGACTAACACTCATAACACAAGCAAATAATTTGCTTACTTTGGGGTCAGATCAGTAAGTGTAATTTGTCCCGTGAATATTTATTTATTTATTAATTGTAATACCTATATTTGTTTGATATGTTAAGAGTTAGTCCATTATTTATTTATTTATTTATTTATTTATTTATTTCAACTAAAAAAAATTAATAAATAATTTCTTATTATTATAAAAATTTTTACTTACTTTCTTAATATTGAAGTTTACATGTAAAATATATTTTATCTAAAAATAAAATGGCGTATCATCTCTATGACAACGCCCGAAGTGATGCAAGCAACAACGCGAAAGGATTATGAAGGGCTGAGATAGCAATTTGCGGTGTACTTAATTACAAGATAAATTAGTATGTAAATGAGTAGTGCTGTGCCAACGCCGGGGAAACAACACCCGAGTTAGAGGTATCTATTTCAGAATAATTTACCGCGTTCAAACTAATTATTTAAATAAACATAAATTGCTAGCTAACCCACGCAACTTTGTTCGCGAGTAGAGTTGTGTCATCAATATAATATTTTACACAAACTTTTATCGTCTTTTTTCAGCCCCTAAGAGGTTAATTAAAAAAAAAAAAACTTTTATCGTCTATTTTCACCCCTTAAAGTTTTTAATAAAAAGTAGTTGGTATCTTTAAGCCCATATCCTCGAAGATATAGGCAGAGATACAACCAGTGCACCTACGATTAACTTAATATACTTATGGCCAATTGCACTAACATTGACTTAGTTTCGGAACATTCTAAGTAGTATGCTGTCACTTTTTATCTCAAATGAATACCATGAATTGGCCGACCCGGGATTTAAATCTGGGTCTTTAGTGAACACCGACACCAGATCAATAGACTACAGAGGCGATAAGTAAATGTGAATTGCTAGCTAACACACGCAGCTTCGCCCGCGAGTAGGGTTGTGTCAACAATATAATATTTATTCAAACTATTATCGTCTTTTTCAGCCCCTAAGGGGTTGATTTTACAAACTTTTTTTCTATTTCAAACCGTTAGGGGATGTTATAAAAATCGATGTTTGATTCCGAATCTTCAATTATCTCGTTTCTATAACATAAGACATGTTACTCATTGTCACAGATAACATTTTTTCGGTTTTAAGAATTTTATTACCAAATTTAAATGAAAAAAACAATTTTTATTTTAAGTAGCTGTCAAAGAAAATATACTTTTATTAAAATACTAGTTGACCTGGAAAACGTTGTTCTGCCAACTTTGTGTCTATTTTTCCGTTTTTTTTTTCTACATTTTTTCACCTTTTAAAGCTAACCTAAACGTCCATGAATATTTTAAAACCAAAATTAGCTAAATCGGTCCAGCCGTTCTCGAGTTTTAGCGAGACTAACGAACAGCAATTGATTTTTATATATTACTAGCTGACCTGGCAAACGTTGTTTTGCCTTTTTAACTACTCTTATTTTTTAACTTCCCGCTACGTAGTAAGTAGTGTACGTAGATAGGAAGTTACTGAATTTGCCTCGATTTTCGAAAATCGAGTTTTCACCGGATCTTCGCGTTTTGAGGTCCTAGGAATCTTTTCCGACTATTTTCGCGATGACGTCAGTATGTCTGTATGTGTGTATGTGTGTGTGTGTGTATGTGTGTGTGTGTGTGTGTGTATGTGTGTGTGTGTGTATGTGTGTGTGTGTGTATGTGTGTGTGTGTATATGTGTATGTAAACATATCATAACTTTTGAACGGCTGGACCGATCGAAATGAAATTGATGGTATTCGATTGGATTCTGCTCAACCTATGATTCCTGAAAATTTGAACGAAGTCAGCCTAGGAGATTTTGAGAAATTTTGAAAAAACCCCAAAAAATTTGGTGAAACAGTATTTTTTTAACATAATTTCTAGATTAATGTACCGAGTCAGTACAAAAATTAATCAGCTACAGCTCTATTCCTTAAAAAACTACATCTAATGCATAAATTGCATCAAAATCGGTTTATCCGTTTGGGAGAAATCGTTGACGAAAAATTTAAAAAAGTGTTTTTTCGACATAACTTCGAAATTTTTCAGACAATTATTTATTGGTATTGGTACAATATTTTAGTACTAAAAATACGTTAGATGGCATTTTAAGAATTAAAATTGAATCTAATTTTCAAAAGTTACAGCTTTTTAAATATTAAAATTACGTCATTTTTAGCATATTTATTTTACATTTTTAAAATAATTTTCAGGCTAATACTCCGATGGCCTTAAATATCTTATCAGCTTTTCTCCTTTAAAAACTGCGTCAAATACCGCTAATTGTCTTAGGATTTATTAATGATGAAAATATTTGAAAAAAATGTTTTTTGACATTGCTACGAAATTTTTCAACCTATCGATTAATTAGCTAAAGCAATATTTTAGATCTCAAAAATTGAGTTGCACGTCATTTGAAAGATCAAATTCAATCAGCGTTTCCAAAATATACAACTTTTCAAAAATCAATATACTGCCATTTTAACAAAATAGATGCTTGAACTGAAAAAATCTATGTTTATAGTTTTTGCTCTTTTGAGCTTAAAATACCTTAATTTAGCAGGAAGTTTCAGGGATGGCCTGTAGGGTCTACCGCCTACACATATATACATATATATATATATATATATATATATATATATATATATATATATATATATATATATATATATATATATATATATATATATATATATATATATATATATATATATATATATATACGTACGTACATATATATACGTATAGTACGCCGATGACAGCAAAAGGTTGAAAACCCCTGCTCTGGTGGCTATCTTCTCAAGCTGATCTTTCAATAAAATAGGTAGGTGTAGACTATAGATTGTTAGAGCACTTTTAATTTACGACTGGACTCCTTTTGTAGTATAGTCTATTTGCTGGTTTGACAGGCAGTTCGTAAGAAACAAACGACATGTCAAATGTGTCGATAACCTAGCCTCATATTTCTACTTACTCCGTATAGTAAGGATCACTGTTCAGTTTATTATGCGTGTACTGTTTGTTACTCCTCATTAAAAAAACTTAGATGACATAAAAAACTCCTTTTTGATCCATCTAAGCATTTTTCCATTTCAAACATCTTTACCTCATGCTTCTGGCAAAACTGCAGGCAGGCAATTTTAATAAATCATAAAGTTCCCTAAAATAAGGGTAATAATTTCCCCCAAAAACGTCGGCCTTAGATTAAAACGTTACTATATGGCAATAGAGTCACGTGTCGCGCATGCGTCAAGTTGTATTGTATGGATGATTGTATGACAGCTAGACAAACAAAATCGGTGATTGCGGAATCTAATCGTTATTTAATAATATCAGCAAACGTTGTTCATAGAGTATTGTGCAAATATAATTCTCTAATTGGTTGGCTTCTTCCCCTCTTTTATCCGTTTGTTTATTTCTTTGATTAATTTGACTTGTTAATAGAATATTTGTTTTATATTATCCACTAGCTGTTCTCGCGATTTTGTCTGCGTGGAAAAAGTTCTAAAGTAAAAGTAGTCTAAGTTAATAATGACTTTATTACCATGAATTAAAAGTTAGGCAGTCCCGGGATTTTACCCGCATAGTTCTCGTTTCGTGGTTTTTCTGGGATGAAAACTATCCAATGCCTTTTCTCGGGCTTCAAACTATCTTTGTACTAAATTTAATTCGAATTATTTCAGTGGTTTAGGCGTGAAGAAGAGACAGAGTTAATTTCGCATTTACGATGTTAGTATCTCTTATCACTGTCATAAATGTCATACATTTATAAATATATTGTGAAAATTTTCCCCATTTTGAAGAATAGGCCAACTGCCGTTCAACTAGGTGTCGCTAGTCGTAAAAGGTGACCGAGTGGCTATACGAGTCACTACTATCGTGGCTACTAGGTGGTAGAGTTCTGCATTGTCTCGCCCGGGTCTGGTACCACCGTCTCACCTATTCCTGCCGCAATAGCGTCAGTGCTTGTCACTGTCGTGTTCCGGTTTGGAGGGTAAGGTAGTCGGTATTGTATGGGGACCCCTTAATATTTTTTTTTATTTTCAGTATTTGCTGTTAAAGCGGCAACGAAAATACATAATTTGTGATTTTACAATTGTTACATTCCATTTTAAGCCACTCACATCGCAATATATCGTCCACACAAATATAATTCATGTTTGTATTACTTATCATGAAGATTATTTTATTTTAACCACTTAAATGTTAAAAAACGATAAAACTTAAATTAAATAGATGACACTTGTTTTTTTTTTGTTTCTTTCGGATGATACTAAGAGTACTTATTTATACGACCTTCTATGTTGTAGATTTCGATTATAATAATAAATATTTTCGTTTTTGTTGCATTTTATACAACAGTTTGTTTAAAATTTTGCGTCTTATCTATCCAACATTTTTATATATGTTTGGTTAGTCAGAAATAAAAGGAAGTGTTAACTTTATGGCAGAATAGAAAAATCTTTGCTTGAAATAGAGTTAAGAAAAAGCGTACAAGTTAGATTAGTTTCATAATTTTCCGACTAAAATCCTTTTAAAATTAATTTTGCTATTAAAAAGTGTCCGTTGAATTCTAATATTGACTTATTGTGAATAAAATTAATTTAATAATTTCGGCTGACGCTATATTCTTGTAGTCCATTTAGGCCGGTCTCATCAAACTCCTTTATAGGGTACTAGCGACCTGCCCGCGGTTTCACCCGCGTAGCTTTCGTTTCGGTGGGAATATCGCAAAGGTTTATATACTAAAACCTTCCTCAAGAATCAATCTATCTATTAAAAAAACCGCATCATAATCTGTTGCGTAGTTTTAAAGATTTAAGCATACATAGGGACATAGGGACAAAGTGACAGAGAGAGAAAGCGACTTTGTTTCATACTATGTAGTGAAGATAGCTGATAAACTTATAGATGTGGAGTTATATCCTTGCCATTTTAATATTTATGCAACATTATCATCTCTGGTATCTATAGGCGATGGTTATCTCATTTTATAAACAGAGCCATCTGCTTGTCTGCTATCCTGTAATATAAAAAAATCCGTGCAGTTGCCCCACAATTGTTATCAAATCGCAATTTGGAGATTGCGCCAACAGATCTGTCCATCCCTTGCATCAGATAACCGCAGCCCTTGTTTATTTGATTAGATGCCCTTTGTCGCCACACCCCAAACGTTTTTTTGTTTGCTGAGAAAATCATGTTTATCGCCGCAAGGAGTAAACTGATAGTGGGAACTTTTTTATTTGTGGGATGAACAAATTATATTTAGTTGTTTGTTTTTCTTTTTATATCATAAGATAACAAACAAGCAGATGACTCTTTTGTTAGAGGGAGATAACCATAGCACATAGACACCAAAGATGTCAATGGTGCGTTGGAATCCGTGTGATGGGTTGGCAATACCATATGCATAAATCTACCGGCTGCCTTGCTCTCCAAACTGGAACACGATAATGACCAGCATTAACGCTATTGAGATAGGAATAAGTAAGGTGGTGGTGCCAAATACCTGGGCGAGATGTTGCGAAACTCTACCACCTAGTAGTCAGGATAGTATAATATGGTGTAGCCAATTAGTCACCTTTTACGACCTGTCTGGCAGAACGGCTGTTGGTCCATTCTTCAAAGAAGCTCGTACCAATACGGGGGGACCGTAGAAATCACAGATTAAATGGATAAGACTTTCAAGACAATTTCTGAGTTTGTCAGTGTAGCTTGCAATTACAAGATCGAACTTAGGACCTCATTATCTAAGCTGAATAAGCCAATGGCATATGTGGTCTAGTGTCGGTGTTGACAATTTCAATCAGGCAATTCAAAAATGTGTTTTTTCAGTTTTTATAAAAACAACGTTGCCCGGGATCGGATAAGGGCTCGATTGGTGATAGGCTTGCCACTTAGCACACGATTAGCCGAAAACACTTAGTCCCACAGTGGGACTAAGTATCTTCGGCTAAACGTGGGTGCACTTGTTCTACCTCTGCCTACCTCTTCGGGGATACAGGCATGAAGATACTTTAATGAGCTAATCGCTTGACTGTGATGCAGTTGTAGAGCTCTGCAAAGTTACTTTCGGATGCGGAAACAACATCTAACTTGTTTCCTTCACCATTCCGCTACTTAGAAACTACGGAAACGGAAACAGAAGTGACCTTGCGGATGGTACATCCATGCCGTTATGATCTTGAGTTTGTTAAGTTCAAAAGCATCTGACCTATAAACGTCACCATCACTTTACCAATTCCTGTCACCAATATTCCATTAAATGTCCTGTTATAGGTGCATTTTTTTTTCTTAAGATTTAAAATTTATTTATGATTAAAACCAATTTTTAGCCATTTTGTCGCTTCTGTGGTCTAGTGGTTCGGTGTTGGTTTGACCAAATGAGAACCCGGGTTTGATTCCCGTGTCAGGCAATTCTAAAACCTGTTTTCTTCAGTTTTCTGATGAAAACAACGTTGCTCGGATTGGATAAGTGCCCGGTTGGCGATATGCTTGCCACCTACCACACGGTGGGACTAAGTTTCTTCTTCTAAACTTAGGTGCACCGGTTCTACCTCTTTGTTTTTATAGGTACTAACATAAATCCATGCAGTACTTTTTGAGTTTACCCCGAACATACATACAGACAATCAGACAAACAGACAAACAGACAATCAGACAATCAGACAATCAGACAATCAGACAAACAGACAAACAGACAAACAGACAAACAGACAAACAGACAAACAGACAAACAGACAAACAGACAAACAGACAAACAGACAAACAGACAAACAGACAAACAGACAAACAGACAAACAGACAAACAGACAAACAGACAAACAGACAAACAGACAAACAGACAAACAGACAGACAGACAGACAGACAGACAGACAGACAGACGTACAGACGTACAGACGTACAGACGTACAGACGTACAGACGTACAGACGTACAGACGTACAGACGTACAGACGTACAGACGTACAGACGTACAGACGTACAGACGTACAGACGTACAGACGTACAGACGTACAGACGTACAGACGTACAGACGTACAGACGTACAGACGTACAGACGTACAGACGTACAGACGTACAGACGTACAGACGTACAGACGTACAGACGTACAGACGTACAGACGTACAGACGTACAGACGTACAGACGTACAGACGTACAGACAAACAGACAAACAGACAAACAGACAAACAGACAAACACAGATAAAAATTCTAAAAACTATATTTTTGGCTTCGATATTGATTGTAGATCACGCCCCAAGTATTCTTTTAAAAAAACATTTACTGTACAGTTTTGACTTTCCTACGATTTTATTATATTTATAGATGATTAATACCACTTTTTAGAATGTCTTGAATGAAATGAATGCACTTTATTATACTCGTACACCAAAATTAAAAACCAACCAAGTGCGAATAGAACTCGCGCACCAAGGGTTCCGTACCATCGTTTATAAAAAATATGCAAAAAATCACGTTTATAGTTCGATTTTTTAATTTTTTTATTTTTAGTATTTGTTGTTATAGCGGCAACGTAAATACATAATTTGTGAAAATATCAGCTTTCTTGCTATCACGGTTTATGAGATACAGACTGGTGACGGACGGACAGACAGACAGCGGAGGCTTAGTAATAGGGTCCCGTTTTACCGTTTAGGTACGAAACCCTAACAAAAACATAGTAAGTGTGGGTAATAATTATGTACACAAAGGCGGTCTTATCGACAAAGAACGAGCTCTGCCAGGCAACCTTTAGGTAGAGGAGGTCTTATAATTAATATATTTTGGTTAGTGGTGCCATTAAATTTTAGTCTTGTTATCCTTTCCTAAAGATTGTCTTGAAAAGATCGCTTTAAAGGTTTTGAAGTCAACTAGGATTCCCTATAATTTCGTCATGTCCGTCTGTCCGTCCATTCATCCATAAAATAAAGTATTGAATTTATTATTTTTTTAAGCTTATTAATATTTGTATACAACATTAATTCAATTCAAAGGTAACTTGACAATTTAATCTGTAACAAACTATTATAGGTAAATACCACATACTTTTTTATTCAGTTCGTAAAAGGTAAACAATTGGCTATCATCGTTACTGCTAGGTAGCAGAGCTCCGCAATGTTTCGCCTTGCTTGGTATCTCCTCCTTACCCATTTCTGCCAGTAGCTACCAATAACGTCAGTGCTTTTCAGAGTCATTTTACGGTTTGGAGGGTAACATTAATTTATGCAAATACAAAAATATTTTATTCAAATAAATATTTACAGGCAATTTGGACGAGTCGAGTTTTCTTTTATTATTGCTGCTGGATAGCAACGCGCCATTAACATTTTTGTTATTTATAGGCGATGCTCATCTCTTTTTATCAAAAGAACCTCGTTTGTTATACAATTATATAAAACATAAATTGCGTTAAAGACTGAATTTATTAACCTAAAGTCATTGCCTAATTTCCAGCTACCATTTAATTGGTACGTAATTTAAGATTCTTAATACCATTGTTCCTCCCCATCAGCGTGTTTTAGCATTGTGCTGCGCCCAGCCGATAGCTTTGACATTTCTCTTTAAAACATAATGGAATAAAGAAACAGTAAACTGGCAACCCTCGTTGAGGGGAGCAGTTCGTTACCCGCCAAAAACTTTGATCAAACAATATTGATATTGAAAAGCTTTTCCGGATTCACTGCAAAATGTTTGTTTCTTTAAGTATTTTTTATTATTACGTTTTTATCTAATACTCTTATCTATATTTTACTAGGTGGTCGAGTTTCACAACGTCTTGCTCAAGTAATAAGTACAAAAAGTCTTACCTATTTATGGCACGATAGAGTCAATACTTATCAATTTCGTGTTCCGGTTTGTAGGGTAAGGGAGCTGGTTGATTTATGTATGTAGCATTGCCTCCCGATACACAAATAGCAAGGCACCATTAACGTCTTTGCTGTCTATAAGTGATAGTTTCTCTTTACATCAAGAGAGCCATCAACTTTTTGCTATAAAATATTATTTATTATAAACGTTATAAAATCGTAGTAGCTCCTAACAACCTGAATAAACCAATATTCTTATAATTAAAAATTCGTTCCTTCAAATAAACATAGCTAAATTTCACATAATCACAGATTTAAGTAATTTTGTTAATGTAATCATCACTAGAGGAAAATACCAACAAAAATTGTAAAGAAAAACAATAACCGCACTAGCTTGCCAAAAGATGAAAACCCTCTAAAACTATCAAGACTACTGTCTCTAGCTATAGCCGGTGGTCCTTACTCCATAGTAGCACCATTCAGAACGAATCACCGTACAAAATGATATTATTTGTAACGTAATCCGCGAACAACTACGAGCGAGATTGATATTACGCTGGGGTGATATTGACATTAATTTATATAGATACGGTTTAAAAATGTATAATGGGTAGGTTGCCAGCGCTAATAAAGTCCCCAGAGGGCGCTGAATTTTCGGTGCGAAATACATATTTTGGTCATAATTTACTCAGATATAAACTATATCCTAAAAAATATATTACATTAAAATTATATTATACTAGCTGTTGCATGCGACTTCCTCCGCACAGCTCCTTCCCCGTAGGTGATAGCGTGATAATATGTTGACCCGACCTGTTAGTAATATTCATGCAAAATTTGAAGTAAGTCCATGCAGTACTTTTTGGGTTTACCCCGGACATACATACAGACAAACAGACAAACAAACAGACAAAAATTCTAAAAACTACATTTTTGGCTTCGATATCGATTTTAGATCACGCCCCAAGTATTCTTTTAAAAAAACATTCAATGTACAGTTTTGACTTTCCTACGATTTTATTATATGTTAGATAGATATGTAAGTAACGTCACGTCAGTTTCATTGCAAGTGAGACTTTTCGATTCATCATGATTTACCGGTACGTCAACAGAACACATGAATACACACGCCATTGGGAAGGCAACGTCATCGCGCATATGAACAAACGCTCCTATTACTGTCAAAATTTCATACATTTGTAGGTTATATTGTGCAAAAATAAAAAAAAAACATGTTGCACTGTTTTGTCGCACCGAGTTTGATGACAAGGCTTAAAAATTACCCTTAAAATGATTTTATTACATTGGTAAGTAGTATAACTCTGTATTTCTGTATGTAATTGCAAGCTACACTGACAAACTAAAAAACTGTCTAGAAAGGCGTATCCATTTAATCTGTGGGTACGTCAGTTGGCGCGATTCGTGGTGATCTCTATTGCCGAATTTTGTTGATGTTGAATTATATACTCCCTGTTGGTATTTAGCACCACAGTTTTACCCACAGACCTTATGAATACTAAGTTTTACCTATTCCTGCTGCAATAGCGTCAATGCTTGTCATTGTCGTGTTCCGATTTGGAAGGTAAGGTAGCCAGTATACTTATGTATGTGGCATTGCCATTCGGCCACTTGAATAGAAACCTACCATTAACATCATTGGTGTCTACAGGCGATGGTTTCTCTTTACGTCAGGAGTGCCATCTGCTTGTTTGCATATTAAAAAAATTTAAATTTCGAAACAAAGATATTTCAATATTTTTTTCCCTCCATATTTTAGAAAAAACTTAGTAAATTCAAACCAATTTGGTCGAATAGATTTTGAGAAATTTCAATAATGTCAAGAAGTTGCTGAAACACTACTTTTTAAATTCAGACTAATCTAAAATTGATTTTTTTAGCGTTATTCCTCTAATACTTTATCATCTTTTTGGAAAACTGCGTCAAATTTTTACATTTATATAAAAAAGTAGTGTGAACAATAATATTATGCCACGGCAATAATGTTATGCATATTATAAAATGACGACTCTACATTCGGCGTAAGATATTTTCTAAAATGTATTTATCTTTGTAATCTGACGGCGTCGTTTGCATATGATCAAAATTTGCCGATTTATATAGCAAGGGCTCTGGCGTGAAGATATGTGTGTATGTTTGTAAATAACTCTGTAATAAACTACAGCAAAGAACTAAAATAGTCTTCCCGCTGTCACCCTTACTATGACAGGAAACACAAAAGCGTGAAATCGGAATATCCCGCTTAAATCGGGGCAGTTCGCAATCCTGTTCACAACAAACAGTGCAGTTATGCAATTTTGTAGCTATTGCTTTTAAAATAAATGCTATTTTTGATTGATCAATTTCTGAAAATCGTTCGAGCGATCAGAGATGATTGATCAGCTAATTGCGGAGGATGACGTGGAAGGCGTCCAGTAGCATTTTTTTCTCATTAGTCGATTTTTTTGACACTTATTATTTCGCACGGGAATATGCGTGGTTTCTTTTAATGATTTATTGATAGATGTGTAAGGCAATATTTAATGGCATCAAATGTCAAATTACCTGATATTTTTGTACTAAATTATAAAAATGGGTGTGTCTGACAAACAATGAGATTGTCAGCTTTGGGTGAAAATTACACAAATTAACATTTGCTGTAAAAGCACGTTAATTTATTTGTTAATGATTTACATTAAACAGGTAAACAATTGTAGCTTATACAGTCTTGATAGGACTCTAGTGAGGTCAGTTTCTTGATATCTCAGTCTGTTATTTATACAAGAGGACAGAATTTACGGCAAATAATTTGCTTGGTGGAAAGTGACAAACATCACCCATACATACACACATATACACTAAATATATCACATAGATGGCTACCTTACCCTCTAAACCTGGACAACAAGCATATATACTATTGCGGCAAGAATAGTTAGGCCGGTTGTATCAAACCCAGGCGAGATATTACGGAAGTCTACCACCTAATATTATTTAGTAGTAGTGATGGTAAAATTAATTATGTGATTTTAGCCTTATCGGTTGCCTTTAAAGAAATGCTTCGCAGAATAGTTGATTGCATATTCCTAAAATGAACCCATGGTCTGTAACAATAGATTAGCTAACAAACCAACGAGGCACATTTCTGATTTAGTATTAAATCAGCAAATAGCGTAAAATGTAACTAAAAAAGATTACACATTGATTCGGTACGGATATATGCAAAACATAAATTAAATTGTTTATGCAAATAAGCTCAACAAAATCAGGTGGCCGTACAGAAATGGCGTTAATATAATTGTTAAATAGCGTGTAAAATTCATCCTGAACATCCTTTGTATTGGAACAAGACAAACGGGATAGTTTTATAATTTAACGTCCAGCGCCATGCTCGCTTTTCAAAGTCAACTGTGTGTTAAATTAAATAAACGATTACGTGCTAATGCTAATTCCAAATTTGAATTTTGACGCTGATGATGTGGTTTTGACGTCTTTATTCGAAATTCAAATAATGGTCGTTAGATACGCGTCAGCGATTGCATTGAAATTTAAATAATTTAGACAAATGTGTTTGTTGTATGCAATAAGTTACTGCAGTTAAATTTTGATAAATTGACGCAATTATAAATATAAAATATATTAGGTATGTTGGCGGGGATGACAATAATGAAGACTGCTTACCAAACACTAAATCAAATGGATGCGGAAAGCTCGCAATCTTTTTTAAAGATTTTGATTAGTAATTAAGTTTAAAGATTAGATTGTGTTTTTTAAATGACAAGTAAGCAAGTATCACGCCCGGTTCGCTTACGGAGTAGGCAAAGTAAACCGAACGTCTATACACTTTCCGGTTCACCGCGATTCACTGGTTTGTCGGTTGGCGAGATAAGTGGTGATCCTCATGTTAACGATTGTCGACTATTTCTAGCGATAACCGGGACCGATAACTTTACGTGCTCATGAGAGGCACAGGTGTGGTTATACACCACTCCGCCAGACTCTGAACTGCTACTGAGATTTTAGATTTTCGAGAAAAACCAATAAAAAACCACGATAACACTTTTTTTCCGACCCAGGGATCGAACCCGGGACCTCATGATCTGAGCTGAATAGGCTACCTCTAGAACACGAGGTAGTAAATGACAAAGCAAATTATTTTAATTACTGTATTAACTTATAAATATAATAATAATAAATAAATATAAATATTCGTGGGACAAATTACACTGACTGATCTAACCCCAAAGTAAGCAAATTATTTGCTTGTGTTATGGGTGTTAGTCATGATACTAATACATAGAAATGCATATATAAATACTATATAATATATTTAATAAACACACAAATCCGGTAATACAAACATTTATGCTCATCACACAAATGCGTGTCCCCGTCGGGGATCGAACCCGAGCCACTTGACCATCGGGGCGGTCACTTATATAACTATAATATCTTCTTCTAATGTATAAAAATCTCGTGTCACAGTGTTTGCGGTTGCACTCCTCCTAAAAGGCTCAACCGATTTTTTTTTATTTTTCTTGGAACAATGATCCTTTTGGGGCGTTGCTGAGGGATACCCTAGCCAGCAAAAAACGTCCGTAACGTTAAAAATAAAGCGTTAGGTTTTTGGAACAATGTTCCTTTTGGGGCGTTGCGGAGGGATATCCTAGCCGGCAAAAAACGTCCGTAACGTTAAAAATAAAGCGTTAGGTTTTTGGAACAATGTTCCTTTTGGGGCGTTGCAGAGGGATACCCTAGCCAGCAAAAAACGTCCGTAACGTTAAAAATAAAGCGTTAGATTTTTGGAACAATGTTCCTTTTGGGGCGTTGCGGAGGGATACCCTAGCCGGCAAAAAACGTCCGTAACGTTAAAAATAAAGCGTTAGATTTTTGGAATAATGTTCCTTTTGCGGCGTTGCGGTTGCGGAGGGATACCCTAGCTGGCAAAAAACGTCCGTAACGTTAAAAATAAAGCGTTAGATTTTTGGAACCATGTTCCTTTTGGGGCGTTGCGGAGGGATACCCTAGCCGGCAAAAAACGTCCGTAACGTTAAAAATAAAGCGTTAGGTTTTTGGAACAATGTTCTTTTGGGGCGTTGCGGAGGGATACCCTAGCCGGCAAAAAACGTCCGTAACGTTAAAAATAAAGCGTTAGATTTTTGGAATAATGTTCCTTTTGCGGCGTTGCGGTTGCTGAGGGATATCCTAGCCGGCAAAAAACGTCCGTAACGTTAAAAATAAAGCGTTAGATTTTTGGAACAATGTTCCTTTTGGGGCGTTGCGGAGGGATACCCTAGCCGGCAAAAAATGTCCGTAACGTTAAAAATAAAGCGTTAGGTTTTTGGAACAATGTTCCTTTTGGGGCGTTGCGGAGGGATACCCTAGCTGGCAAAAAACGTCCGTAACGTTAAGAATAAAGCGTTAGATTTTTGGAACAATGTTCCTTTTGGGGCGTTGCGGAGGGATACCCTAGCCGGCAAAAAACGTCCGTAACGTTAAAAATAAAGCGTTAGATTTTTGGAATATAGTTCCTTTTGGGACGTTGCAGAGGGATACCCTAGCCGGCAAAAAACGTCCGTAACGTTAAAAATAAAGCGTTAGATTTTTGGAACAATGTTCCTTTTGGAGCGTTGCGGAGGGATACCCTAGCCGGCAAAAAACGTCCGTAACGTTAAAAATAAAGCGTCAGATTTTTTTTTAATAAGAAACTTCCTTCCTATCTGATATACCGCGACACCACACGGTTTTCTTTATTTTGTATATTTGATAGGTATGGAAAGAAATTTTCTACGAAAGAATTTTTTGTATTTTTTATATTTAGCATAAAAAAATACAATTACTCCAAATGTTTAGCTTCCTGCTATACCCCTCCTCACTTACTTCCACTTCACCAAAACAATGGTCATCCACGGTGAGAGCCATCTGACTCCCTATCTTATAAAAACCTAAATACACATATTTTTAATATAAGTAGGAAGGCACGTTGCATAAACGGAGTGCTGTACACTCAACAAATCAGACAGGGTTTTTCTAGACCTGAACTGTATCTATTGTATTCATATCGAAAAAAGGGGGTTGTGGCTGTATCATGGGCACAGCCGTGTTTGTTTTACGTGAATATGTCTACGTAACGGGTAATATTTTACGATGGTATTAATTTTCATTCGTCGTACACATAGAAAACAAAGTAATCCTATTAGGATTCCGTTTTTTCCTTTCGAGGTACTTAATCCTAATATATCATGTAGAAGTAGCAAGTAAGCGGGACAATCGTAGTATTAAGTAAACGCAGCTCCGCGTAGACATACATTGACGCCCCTGTCAAAGACTTCATTCGTGCTCCGTGACTATCTGCGATTTTTCTTGTAAAATAAAAACAAACATGTGTTGCACAGTTTTGCAGTGCAAAACAATAGCCTGGTCAAAATGTATCCAAAGGAGGTATATCGTACCATCGTTATGTCGTCGTACATGTGCTGTCGTTGATCGGTTCAGACGCCTTCATCTTTTTGCGTTCTTGGTACTTCTTCTCTCTCTTATATTATCTTATTCATGGGTATCGTTAGATTGGTATTTAAAGTCCTTTTTAGACAGTATTCGTTTCTTATATTTTAATTTGGATATTGATAGTCTTTTTTGACCGTAAAAACTATTTTCTAACTTTTTCATTTAAACGTCATACACGAGTATAAAATTGTACTTATTCACTCGTTAATGTCGGGTATAGTAAAATTGGTATTTAAAATCCGTTTCAAAAGATATTCGTTCCTTATATTTTAATTTGGATTTTGAAAGTTTTTTTTGACCGATAACAATTTTTTAAATTTTTTTATTACAAACCACATATATTTACTATAAGCATTTGAAATTAATTATTTTACTTACTCAATCGATAAATCTATACGAGAGCTGTCGAACTAAACTTAATCAAACGCCTCAACTGCTCCAAGTAAAAAGATATATGTAAAATGTAAATTCTGTTACGCAGCGAAATTACCTAACAATGCACGGCACTTCCTCCTTCATTTCCGCGAAACATCGTAGGTCACATTCAGCTTTACAAATTTTTTGATGCTTTAGCTATCCAACGGTATAATTAGATTTTGTATGTTGTTGATAGTTATGTAGCTATAACACCAAACTGTATCCCCTAGTTTTTTGAATCATCATAATTGTCCCTCACTATGAAACAAATTCACGTATTCACGTCAAAACTTACGATTGTGTATTTCCCGACATCGAGGTGGTGAGGATGGAACTTTGAATTTTAATTCGATGTCTGATGATGTAATACAGCGGCAGGAACTAATCCGGACAATTCGATAGAACACTCTCCATGTTAGATGCGATTTATCATAGAAGGTGCAGAGTGAACCTATATTTCTGCGTAATGCCAAAGAGTCAAGCCGATTAGAAATAGCCTGATCGCCGATGATTTGAACCGCTCTACACTGAATTCTTACTATCTAAGTCAGTGTGGTTTAATATTATTGATAATATACTAAAAATAATGTACTTAAACATTACATAATCAATATTTAATTAAATAGCAGTGAAATGATTAACCTATAGAAAATTAAATTAGATTCTCCAAATTATTGTCAATTTTATTCGTGTGAAACACTAAGTTGTCATAAGGTAATCGGTGTGTCGCTAGCTCGAGTGCCTCAGCTCGTTACGGGGCTCAAAAGACCCCATTACGTCACGCGACGGATACCGCTCCCCGGGGCATATTATTTTATTTTACTTGATTTATGGCCTCAGGGACCGAGGTGTTTTGGCCTCACATTGCGATAATTGCAATCGATAGTGAAATTAGACAACAGGAATCTTTTTTAGCTCATATATGAGATCTTAGTTTTTGATATCGATGCAATGTAATATTTTAATGATAATTTTTAATATATTCTATACTTTCCATCGTCGGCACTTGGTGAAATTCCATTGTTACTAGACACTTTTACTATTCCACTTGTACATCAATTTCACTTTACACAATTTTAATTATATTACTCGACCGGTTAACTGATTAATCAGTTAAGTATATTACATCCTGAAGATGCTTTAAAAAGTGAAACCGGTCGAGTAATATAATTAAAATTGTGTAAAGTGAAATTGATGTACAAGTGGAATAGTAAAAGTGTCTAGTGATAATTTTTAAATATTTTTACACCATCATGATCATGATCATTTGGAAGAAAAGGCTAAACTGGCCTCAAAAAAGCTCGGTGTGCTCAGTAGAGCTAGACAGTACTTCCTGCCGGCTCATCGCTTGCAACTTTACAAAGCGCAAATTCGCCCTCACATGGAGTACTGTTCTCATCTCTGGGCGGGAGCTCCTTCATCAGTATCAGCTTCTTCCACTTGATTGCATTCAGCGTAGAGCGGTTCGAATCGTTGACGACCAAGCTGTCTCCAATCGGCTTGACTCCATGGCTTTACGCAGAGATGTAAGTTCGGTTAGCATCTTTTACCGCATCTATCATGGAGAGTGTTCCGACGAACTGTAGATGTAAGTTCGGTTAGCATCTTTTACCGCATCTATCATGGAGAGTGTTCCGACGAACTGTTTGGATTGATCCCTACTGTTGAATTTCATCATCGGACATCGCGCCAAAACTCAAAGTTCCATCCTTATCACCTCGATGTCTGGAAATCCACAACCGTGCGATTCTCTAGGCACTTCTTACCACGCACTACTCCTCTGTGGAATCAATTACCGGCGGGGGTGTTTCCGAATGGATACGCCTTAGGCACCTTTAAGAAAAGATCATACTACCTTCTTAAAAAGCCGGCAACGTAGCTGCAAGACCTCTGGTGATGTGGCTGGCTGTCCATGGGCGGCGGTAATCACTTACCATCAGGTGAGCCTCCTGCTCGTTTGCTCCTTTTTTCTATAAAAAAAAAAATATAATGGTAGAATATGTTGGTAACTTACTTAATTTTTAATAATTTGTAACACCCATATTCTTGCAAATAAATATTATCTTTCTTTCTAAGTTTTTTTATATAAGCAAAGCAAACAAGCAGATGACTCTCCTGATGAAAAGAGTAGGTACAATCATCGTCTACAGACAATAAAGATGTTAATGGTGTATTACCATCTGTGAAGTGGGTTGGTTGATGAATTAATGAATTTACCGGCTTTTTTACGCTCTAAAACGAAAGACCACAGATAAAAGTTTTGACGCTATTGCAGAATAGGAATAGGTAAAGCAGTGATCCCAAACCCAGGTGGTGATATTGCGGAACTCCACCTCCGTATTAATCTGGACGCCTTTGGAAGACCACTGGCCTTTCTACCAGATATTTTGTAAATGGCTAGCGATTAGCCAAACTAGCCCCTGCCATCGTGACTACTAATAAGTAGAGTTTTGCAATGTGAAAGGTTTGATACTGGCGCTTTGCTTATATTCCTTTTAAAACTTATGCATGGGTATTTCCATCCGGCATAAACCACATGAATAACAATGCACCATTTACATCTTTGATGTCTAAAGGCGATGGTTATCTGTTTACATCAAAAAAGCTATGCGTTTGTATGCTGTCCCCGCACCTGTGGTATAAAAAATGGCTGTGACTCGTTTGGCCAAACTTTCACAATTTGTGACCTTCTAAGCTATTTACTTACCCACTCAAATATTATCGGTTCGGAAATTGGTTACACACAATAACCGTGCATGTAAAAATGCCTTAAAAATCGCCCCTTAGTTAACTTCCAGACATCAAGGTGTTGAGGTGAAATTAGGGTGGAGGAGTTAATATTCGATGATGGAATTCTGTGGGTGAAATCAAACCGAGCGACTCATCGGAACATAACCCACGATAAATGTAAAAGAAGATGCAGAGAAAATCAACATCTTTACACTCATCTCGCAAAGCCAAAGAATGAATTCGATCAGAAAGAGACCACTCATTGACAACTTGAGTCGCTCTGAGCTGCATGTTGTCAAAAGGAAGAAACTAGTATACATAGAGCCCTCTTCCAAAGATGAGAACATATACTCCTAAAGTCTAATTTGTGGCTTGTAGAGTTGCATAGGGCTGACTAGCATAAAATACATTATTGCCCTGTCCAAGACACCAAGCTTCTTAGATGCCACCTTAGCTTTAGCGCTCAAATGACCACGAAACTGAATATCGCTCGATATGGCAATACCAAGAATTGCAGAGCTAGCAGAAGCAGCTAAGGGTTTTCATCATATTTCCTCGTTTTGAGTGGACTCAAATCAAGAAAATAAGACAAAGTATATTTTAGCGGTAAACGCACAAACTTGTGTCTTTTTGGGTAAAATTGAAATAAATTCAGTCGACCCTGTTACGAAACGAAATAATTAGCGTGGCCATATATATAATATATATGATATGTCCATATCATATATGTTATATAATATATATGATATGGCCACGCTAATTATTTCTTAGAAACATGTAGCCGATTGCCGGAATAAACTTGTATCTTTAGTAAGGGATTTTCGTTTCGTAACAAGGTCGACTGAATTTATTCCAATGTTACCCAAAAAGACACAAGTTTGTGTCTTATATATATAGTGTATATATATAGTGTATATATAGTGTATCTATATATTATATATAATTTAAGGTTGAGCGGCAAGGGATAACGATAAGGGGATCCGAACTAACAAGGGGAAACCTGTGTTGGTTGGAAGAAAAGACCAACTGCCAGTCTGCCAGGCAGGTGGAAAAAGATGATTGATTGGCCTTACGTGTCAATACCATAGTAACTACTAGGTGTTTGAGTTCCGCAAGGTCTCGCCCGGGTATATGGTACCAACGCATTACCTGTACATGCCGCAATAGTGTCAATGCTTGTCATTGTTGGGTTTCGGTTTGGGGGGCAAGCTAGCCGATATATTCAAACATGTGGCATTTCTATCCTGCCACACAGATATCAACGCACCATTAACATTTTTGATGTCAATAAGCGATGGTTTTCTTTCCATCAGGAAACCCGACGGCTTCTTTGCTATCTAATGATATATAAAAAAGGTAACTTAAGGTAGCAGGAAAATTTATGCATGTGGTATTTTAACTCCGCCTCACGGATAGCTGCGAACCATTACCATTTTTGTTGTTTATAGGCCATACCGTATTTTTCCACCAGAAGAACCAACCGTTTCTTTGCTATCTTATGAAATAAAAGACAACAACCTATTCCTGCCGCAATAACGTCAGTGCTCGTTACTGTCGTGTTCCACTTTGGTGGGCAAGGTATCCGGTAAACTTATGCATGTGGCATAAGACCTCGTCACAAGATAGCAACGCACCATAAACATCTTTGGTGTCTATAGGCGATGGCTATATTTTTCCATCAGGAGACCCATCTACTTGTTTGCTATCTTATGATATTACAAAAATAAAAATAAAAAAACCATATCTGCAAAGCCGAACCACGACAGACATAATATGTTCTTCCGTAAAAGACGTACCTTTCATTCTACAAAATTAGTCTATAAAACGTAATACTTTCTATTTGTTAATAGTTATTTGACGGGCAAATCGATAACATTCATCCACGTAATCCCGGGGGTGCAGACCAAGAAAATTGATTCCATTGTCGACATATCGCTAGCAAATAACTCCCTCATATCGACAAATACTTCGAAGAATCCTTACCAACTATTTTATTATATACTAGCTGTTGCCCGCAACTTCGTACGCGCGGACTTGGTTTACTCCGCACAGTTCCTCACCCGTAGGTGATAGCGTGATAATATGTAGCCTATATGTTGACCCGACCTGTTAGTAATATTCATGCAAAATTTGAAGTAAATTCATGCAGCACTTTTTGGGTTTTTACCCCGGACATACATACACACAAACAGACAAACAGACAAAAATTCTAAAAACTATATTTTTGGCTTCGATATCGATTATAGATTACGCCCCAAGTATTTTTAAAAAAAATATGTTTTGACTTTCCTACGATTTTATTATATGTGTAAGCGTGTGTGTGTGAACGATAAAAAATTTGGAATATGTAATACATGTATTAAAGCAATATTCATAACAGCACTATTAAACCAAGAAAAACATATCCCAGCCCAGACAGAGCCCAGTTTGAAATTTATCTTACTTTAGAATATTTTTAAATCAGGAATATCAACAAAAATTTTGCCTAAATTTATAAATTTTCAAGCATTTATTACAAAACTAAAGATATTGCTTAAATATTTCAGCTATTATTAAGTGCACCTTCATAATATCTATAATTAAAGGATTTCTCGTCGTCCATAGACACCGGACAGTCTGAAGATACGAGTCTAAGGGTGTGAGGGTGAGGGGATCCCGTTAAAACGTTAATCGAATCTGGACGTAATGGGATTTCTTTCTTGAGGGGCGCATTGCTAAAGGATTAATTTATATCAATTTAAATGGGTCCTGTTAATACAGGGTGTTTCTTTTATAAACCTTTTTTAACATCGTATTTTCTATAAAATATAATAATTAATAAATGTACATAATGTAATTGTATTCTTACAAAATACAGAGAAATCCTTTTCTATAAGTTGTTTAAGAGAATTGGTTCCTTCTTTCCTACTCTTTGATAAGATTTTTCTCAAAACGTAATCACTTCAAAATTGTTTCTTGGAAAATTGGCCTTTAGAATTTAAAATTAGGCCAAGTTAAAATTTGGTATGTCAGTAAAATTCTTATTCTGGGTTGTAAATATTATTAAATGTTTCCTTTTTAGGCTATTTCTATCGGGAAAACCTTGCAAAAAGCAGTCAAGACTAAATTAGGGCTACTACATACATTCGAAACTAGTAGTAGCCGGCCAGTGGCTCGTAAACTAACAAGGTGTTACAAATTACGCCAGTTATTCAAAGGTGCGTTAGTTTTTTTTTTTTTGACAAAGTACAGGCAATAAGAAAAGCTTTGTGGCAGGATGGTAATGTCTCATGCATATGTTTGCTGGCTATTTTACCCTCTAAGCATAAAAGCAGTGAAATGCATTGACGGTATTGCTGCAGAAATTAGTATCAAAAGCCGGGCGAGGCGTTGCGCAATTTTACTATCTAATAGTTACGATATTAGTGAATAGTTGTGACTTGAGTTATTCGTTATTCGAACTGCCTGGCAGAGTTATCTAATTGCCTGACCGAATGGCAGATAATATTTTTTTAAAAGTGGCCTGGCAGATCTTATATGATAGTTGATAAAATAAGATTAACCAAATACGATGAAAGAAAGGAATTCAAAACGCGAGGATATATTTTCGGCTGCTGTGCAATATTTATTCGTAGATAAGCAGAACAGCCTGTGTATCGTTCGCAAACCGCTCTTACGGCGAGGTTCTAATCCGCGCGTTCATTCCACGCCAGTGTAAATGTATGTGGGAGCGGTCACATGTGACTACTCAAAAAAACAACATATAAACTGAATAGCTCGGCTTCAACGACATGTACGCTAGATTTCAGTCATGTTACAAAATATACAATAACTAGCTGTTACTCGCGACTGCATTCGCGTAACCCAAAATCATTACTTCCTTTTTCTATTTCGGGTAAAAAGTAGCCTATGTCACTCTTTGTTAGTGTAGCTTTCGAATGGTAAAAGAATTTGTACATGTCATAAAAACGTTTCAATGCAGAGATATCCCTAATTTTTTTTGGCAGCTGGCTGCCACACTCAGGATCATTTAAAAGCACATATTCGCCGACACACAAAGGAACTTTTAGTTTGACCAAGGCGTCCATAAAGTACAAAATTTAGTGAAATAACCGTCTTTTATTTATTCCCCTATTTGTCAGGAAGGTTTATAGTAAATCACTTCGCTTCTTAATTTTAAAATATTTGCTTATTTCAGATAAGTCTAAATTAAAAATACTTCTTATCATCAATTACTTACTGTTTTTATTACCCTTATTTGCAGAACAATAAATTTTGTTAAATGATCACAAATTCAGTACAATTACTATAACTTATCGAGGGCTTGGGGGTTCTGATTCTGCAAATTCTCCTGATTACGTCACAGAGTCAGACCTACTTAAATGACTATATTGTTTCAATATGCTTTAATTAAAAAAAAAGTTTTTATGTAATTGAGAGCTGCAGTGCCACAGATAGATACATTACATTAAAAAACAAAAACTGAATTTTCCGTCTTTGTATGTCGGGGGTTAAAAATTATATTTTTTATACTTATAGGTACTTACACCTACTCGTATTTGTTATTAAATATATAGGTAACTGCCTTTTTTGAACGCACGTCACTTAATCTCAAAAATATTTGATATAAATAAAAATTTGTACCATGAGGTTTGTAGGTAAAAATTATCATTTTGATGATATAACTATTTTATTATTTTTCAAATATAAATTTTAGAGATATCCAATTGCTATTTTTTTAAATAAAATAAAAGCTGCGTGGTCACCTAGTAATATCATATGATAGCAAACAAGCAAAATGGACTTCTTGATTAAAAGGGACAACCATTGCGCCGCCTGCAGATACCAAAGATGTTAATGGTGTGTTATTATCCGTGTGGATAGATAGTACTGCCATATACAAAAGTTAACCGGCTTCTTACTCCCTAAACCAAAACACGACAATGACAATCATTGACGCTATTTCGGCAGAAATTGGTAGAGGAACCAACTCGGGCGCGACGTTACGGAACTCTATCTCCTAGGCCCTATTAGTCACGTTGGCAGTGACACGTTTATCCGTGTTCACCTTTTACTTCTTGGAACTTGTCAGGTCACCGAACAATTTTAAAGCGCTTATAGAATTCGCGCATGAATGGCACAAGAAATGGAGAGAGACCTGGAAAAACTTTAAATCATAACAATAATAAGTGACGAACGAATAAGTATCGTGTTTAGTCCACCCTTTCAGGAGTGACATGAAAACATGGATATAAGTAGATAAGAAATTACTTTAAGAAACATGTAGGGAATCAAGAAGTGCATGAAGAAGAGAGCTTAAGGCTAACCTTCGAGCATCTTACCCGTTTCACCTCTTACAACAAATGTGGTTTGTAGAGCCAATGATGGTTGATAGGAATTGTGGGATGTTCGCCTTTTACGAGCTATCTGCCAGAATGTTAGATGGTCTTTGTTCAGACATGGACCAATACGGAGAATCTGTCATCTGTTGACGAGTAAATAAACTTTAGTTGAACTGGACAAAAAATCCCAAGCGTTATCACTAAAACGAACAAGACTTTCTATAGGTTTGTTAAATATAGAAAAGGTTTTTGAATTGCAAAATATTTATACCTCGTCCATCGCGCTCGCTGTCGCAGATTAAACAATTAACAAAACTGTTGCGGCTTTCCAAAATGCAAACGGCGGAAAATGACCGAGGTTTTCATTTTTAAACTACAGTCTTTCAATGTTAAAATTTAAACTCTTTTACAAATACGATTGAACACGCATTTATAAATCATTTGTATTGTTTATCGGTATGTAGCGGTTCAAGCAATCTACAAACGCTACCAGAAAAAATAATAAAAAATGGAAAAAAATGAAATTCTAAATATAACCCTGAATCGCGAAATCACAATTATTTATTTTGTACACACTATATATAAGTTTCAACGCCTCTCAAATGGACTTCGGTCATCTTGCCTACGTCATCGAGAAAATAGAAAAGATTCCTAGGACCTCTAAACGCGATCTAGTAAAAACTCGGTTTTCGAAAATTGGGGCAAAATCAGCAACCTCATTAATCATTATCTACATACGTAGCGGGAAGTTAAAAATTATTAAGATATATGAGTTATTTTAATAATAAGTAAAGAATAATACTTACTTCAGGTTTATTTTGACGTAACAATTTAGAAATTAATGGCTGCGTATACTCATTTTATATATGTTTTGTAAAATATTGACAACACTAACGATCGCCTGTGGCTGAAATTCGAACATAAAAACAATAAGATCTCTTTTAAATTTGACAACTGGCTTTAGCCGTAAAGAAAATGATATGTATGTATGCATGGTATCTTGTATGCCACATGAATGATGTATGTATAATGTTTATTTTTATTATTTTAGTGTATTTCTGATGAATTTTGTCCAAAAATATTAGGTCTCTGCAGTCCTCCGCGATGTAAACTTTAACTGTATCAAATTTTACACTCCACTGTTCGCGCAATTGTCTTAAATAGAAGTCCAAAGTTTTTCCTTCACGTATATTAATATAGGTAAAAATCACTTTTCACTTTCGTAAAATGTTCAATATTTTTCTAAAATATAGTAGAAGTACCGGTTTTGGCTACCTTAGTACCCCTTTTGACTTAGTTACTTGTAATTTGGACAAAGAACCAAGAATTATAATTTCAACTAATAATTTCATAAAATTTTTAATCTTTCATATTAAAATAAATCAATAAAAAAAGTAAATCATCAATAAAATAAATCATCTAAAAATATGGATATGTATATTTATAGAATTATTTTTGTATGATATTTGACATGAAATAGCCACAAATAGTACCTACAGTGACAACAACCGGTGCTTTCAACCTACATTATCCATTGTTATAAGATTAAAGCATTTACAAAATAATAATATTGCAAAGGCGAAATATTGTCTATTTGTTATGGCTTCAAAACTAAACCGCTGAACCGAATTTGATGAAATGGGTAGAGACATTTGAAGACTCGAGGCCAAAAATATGCTAATATGCTATAGTATAAGATTAAAATTTGCGTGAAAGATTATTTTAATGTCATATTTTTTGCTATGCAGATCAGCAAGTATTTTCATATATCTACTGACTACTGACACGTTAAAATTAAGACATTTTTTTATAACCGCTCTAATTGATATTTGCCAGTTTTGGCACGCGACTCTAATACGCGTGCTAATCGTATAGCTCATTCTTTAAAAAAATATATTGTTTTAATGTCAGCAACTGCGCCCAATAATGGAAAACTATATGCCATTTTACACTGTTTGTAAGCAAAATAATAGACTGTTCTGGTTATATGCATCCATCTAATTAAGACCTTTATAAATTTAGTTAAGTTACTAGAATTTTTAAATTTCAGCCTTTTCCGTGCTTTGGCTATGAATCTAACGGCCGGTTGCCGAAAAGCAAATTAATTTTAACAAGCAATTAATCTGTTGTTAATTGTCAGTGTCGCAGAAATACAGACTTATAATAGGTTCTTACCGATGAAATAAAATTACTGCAGTCTGCTACAATATAACAATATATTCTTTTATTCTGTCAGAGCATATTTCTATTTTAACAGCGTTTTTAACACGATATATATGCGTTTGACATTTACAAGCATTTGCTCATATGAGCGGTTACACTTTTTCCGCTCAACACTTTTAGTATTAACGCCTAAATAGATAATAGAAAAATGCCATATTTTTCTAGAGAGATTTAAAAGATTTTTTTACAACTTACAGCTGAGAAAAATACACTATATATAGGCAGGCGGGCGGAAAGACAACAAACACTCCACAGTCCACTGCAGTCCACTGTTTAGTTCCTCTTACGTACACTATACCTACTCTCTTATTATACTTACTACGAAACAACTAAGTAGGTATTATCTCTGTTTTGAATTTTAGAATTGTACCTAATTGGACATAGAGCAAACCCTCAGCTTACCTATGTAAGCTTAGGTTTTGCTCTGTGCCCAAAATCTTTTACAAAATTCGTTATACAAAGCTACAGTTAAGTATAAGAATATTAAGTAAAATTGCAGAAATTCTTAGAAATCCATCATAGAATATTTATTTTAATTGTTCATGGCAAATTGTAATGATAATTTCATTTCAGGTACATGGCTATTAAAAAATTCAGTGAGTCAGGTATAATCCGCCATGACAGTTCGGCGAGCGTCGCCTAGCAACGCGGCTAATTGGCGGGAAATCGGCGAACGGATTAATGTCACACGCGCCCTGCGTGAAGCGAATGAATTTCACTTATAACCGATGAGCGTGGCCTTATTTATTGGATTCTTACAGCAATAATAAAGGTTTTTCCGTATAAATATTTAGTATACAAATAAGTACAAAGTAATTAGTAGTTAGGTATATACAAAAACTACACGGACATTTTCTATAGGTATTTTCAAGAGAGTAACAAAAAAGAAAGTTTCGTGTCAATTCCTTTTTATATCATAAGATAGCAAACAAGTAGATGATAGAAATAGTCAACCATCGCCTGTAGACACCAAAAATGTTAATGGTGCGTTGCTATTTTGTGGCGAGGTCTAATACCACATGCACAAGTTTACCGGCTACCTTACCCTCCAACCCGGGACACGACAGTTACAAGCACCGACGCTATTGCGGCAGGAATAGGTAAGGCGGTGGTACCAGACCCGGGCGAGACAATGCAGAACTCTACCACCTAGTAGAGTAACCTAACCTTAGCTTTTATTAGTATAATAATATTTATTAGTAAATTTTAAGTAAGCTTTCATTAGTATAATAAAATATTTTTAATTTTCGCTGATTTTAAATAGTTGGGAACCTTCATAATATTATGTCCTTGTGTATTAAATATTTTTCATTTTCGCTGATTTTAAATAGTTGGGAACCTACATAATAATAAGTCCTTGTGTTATTAACAATAAAATGATTTTTAAGTTATGTAAAATTACTCAAGTAACTACCTGTTTTTAAAAAATTATCCGACTTTAATTATCTGTCAACTATACCTATAACTCAAATACAACTGAGCCGATTTTGATAAAACTTTAACTTTTCTCTAATTTCGAATAGATATATGTACTTAACTTAGGCCAAAAATAATTATTTCGGTTTGGCTTTTAATTTCAGAGAAATTCGTAGACAAACACACATACGCTTATAAAATTAAGTACATGTGCATGAACGCCTACGTGGATTATCATAGTAATATTATATTAACCAACTTCAACAATATTATATACCTAAATATATGTCAAACTGATAATCTCCGTTTTTTCGTAGGTTGAAAAAGGGATATAGTGTGTATAAAGGGTTATGTTGAAGGAACAAATAAAATCTAAGCACTTACAGAAAATTTGGAAAGAAAATCGGCTAATGGCACAACTCATTAAAATTAATCTAAATATTGGAACAAAACAAAATTGATTTCATCGAAGTCAAGCAGCAACACGAAGGGTGTGCTCAAATTCACTATTGTTTGAGACACGTGTCTAATCCGAAAACAGGTGTGTGCTGAACATGTCACCCTACGGGTATTGTGTCATTTTATGTAATTTAAGTAGTAAAGATTAAAGGCCAACACAGACGTGTTACGCGTAACAGCAATGCAACGCAGTCGCTACGGAGAACAACGGAACCACGCAATTATTAATAAAAGCCGAGCCACACAGTTGGAAACAAGTCCTCCACATGGGTCACCACCGGTGGTTTACAACAATGTAAACACTTGGTTGCAACAAAAAATCATCTGAACTCCACAAGCGTCCCACCAAGGTCACCCGTGTTGGAAGTTTGTTTCCAACAGTGTGGCTCGGCTATAATTTGTAAGATTGTGACTGTGTGTATATAACAAGTAATCTATGTTGTTTTATGTGTTAACCTGGAAAATCAATCGTTTCCCTGAAATTGACACACACGAGACAAAACAGGCTACAAAGCGTATCATTTTTTATGTTAGAAGATAGCAAACAAGCAGATGGGTCTCCTGATGGAAAGAGTCAATCATCGCCTATAGATACCAAAGGTGTTAATGGTGCGTTGCTATCTTGTGGAGAGGTCTAATGCCAATAGCATAAGTTTATAGTATAGTATAGTATAGTATAGTATAGTATAGTATAGTATATTAGTTTGATTTTTTTTTCTATTAGATAGCAATAAATTGGTAAAATGGGTGTAGGGCCACGCGTTTTGTCGTGTTCCGAAATTGTCAATCACAATAATGTGGACTAAGAAGAGAGCTTTTATTGTTTTATGCTATGAAAATTTAACCTATTTAACGTTATAAACTATTCAACGTCACAAATGGATACATTCACCAGAGTGCTAAGTGTGAGTTTTTTTTTTCGCATTCGATCGTGAGCGCGTTCCGAGTTTACTAGGAATTTGTATGTGATCTGTACAGCGCCACCTAGTGGTAAACATGAGAAAACAGTTTACCACTAGGTGGCGCTGTACAAATTACATACAAATTCCTAGTAAACTCGAAACGCGCTCACGATCGAATACGAAGAGAAAAACTCACACTTAGCACTCAGATCACATCACAGTGCATCACAGATTCACCGCCTATAAAAACTTGGCTCTAATAAATATTAGCACTTTAAAGCTTAATATTTCATAAATGAGTTCCTGAATCAAAAATTGTTTTTTCGATTAAGATTAATTTTCACCGACATACAATATTTTTTAAAACCCTATACAATGTTTATGGGTTAACGGGAAAAAAATTAGCATTCGTACTTTACATGTAGAGGAGAGGAACTCCCTTAATTTTTTTTTCAATCTCATGCCAAACTATAATTTTCTAGCACTAAGGGTCTCTGAACTAGACTACGGACGGACGGACGGACATAGCGAAACTATAAGGGTTCCTAGTTTACTTCGGAACCTTAAAAAAGCAGTGACTTCACTGGTACAAAGATACAACCCTAGTATACAGATAGACACCAAAGATGTTAATAGTGTGTTGCCATCCATGTGGCGGGGTATTAATGCCACACGCATAAGTTTGCCGGCTACTTTACCCCCAAACCTGAACACGATAATGACATTCATTGACGGTATTGCGGCAAGAAAAGGTAAAGCAATGGTACCAGACCCCGGCGAGTATTGATATAAAAAACCCTAGATGCACAGTCCTGAACAAAACCGACACTCAAAAGTGTCCCTAATTTCTTTTAAGTAGTTATAGAAATGGCAAAAAAATATGTCTGCATATCCAACCTTAAGTTTTTTTTTTTTTTTTTTTTTTTTATAGAAGAGGGGGCAAACGAGCAAGAGGTGCACCTGATGGTAAGTGATCACCGCCGCCCATGGACATCTGCAATACCAGAGGTCTTGCAGTTGCGTTGCCGGCCTTTTAAGAATGAGTAAGCTCTTTTCTTGAAGGTCCCTATGTCGTATCCGTTCGGAAATACCCCTGCCGGTAATTGGTTCCATAACAGAGTAGTGCGAGGTAAAAAGTGTCGGGAGAAACGCACAGTTGTGGATTTCCAGACATCGAGATGGTGAGGATGGAACTTCAAGTTTTGACGCGATGTCCGATGGTGGAATTCGGCGGCAGGAATTAATCCAAACAACTCGTCGGAACACTCTCCATGATATATACGATAAAAGACACAGAGAGAACCTACATCTCTGCGCAATGCCAAAGAGTCAAGCTGTTTCGAAATGGCCTGGTCGTCAACGATTCGAACCGCTCTACGCTGAATGCGATCAAGAGGAAGAAGCTGGTACTGAGGAGCTCCGGCCCAGAGATGCGAACAGTACTCTATGTGAGGCCGAACCTGTGCCTTATAAAGTTGAAGGCGATGGACCGGCAAAAAGTACTGTTTCGCTCTGCTGAGCACACCGAGCTTTTTGGAGGCTAGTTTAGCCTTGCCTTCCAAATGACCGCGAAACTGAACGTAATTTGATATGTCAACTCCCAGGATTCCGACACTAGCTGAGGCTGTCAGGAGAGTATCCTCAAATCGAGGTGATACGACAAAGGGTGTCTTTTTTGCGGTGAACACGCAAAGCTGTATCTTCTTGGGGTTAAAAGTAACCAGGTTTTGGCGACCCCATTCCGAGACATCGGTAAGTCGATTCTCGACTTCAGACACAAGCTTGTTTCGGCACTCTTCGACGTGTTCCCGAGAAATACTGCTACGGCCGGAGTATGTAGCATCACCAGTACTGTCATCCGCATAGCAATGTATGTTGCTAATTCGCATCATATCATTGATATGCAGAAGGAACAGTGTCGGTGATAGCACGCAGCCTTGGGGAACACCAGTATTGACAGATTTAAGGTCGGAGCACGCACCGTCGACAATGACCTTGATGCTCCGGTCAGCCAAAAAACTGGTGATCCACTCGCATAATTTCTCAGGAAGCCCATAGGAAGGCAGCTTCGCGAGAAGCGCTTTGTGCCATACCCGATCAAAGGCCTTCGCTATGTCCAAACTAACTGCCAATGCTTCCCCCTTGGACTCAACTGCTTCCGCCCATCGATGAGTTAGGTATACCAGAAGGTCACCAGCTGAGCGGCCGCGACGGAAACCGTACTGACGGTCGCTAATCAGCTGGTGCTCTTCTAAATACTTGAGGAGCTGAGAGTTGATGATTGTCTCCATAATTTTGGAGAACAAGGAGGTTATGGCTATGGGCCGATAGTTAGACGGGTTAGAGCGATCTCCTTTTTTAGGGATGGGATGCACCAAAGCTGTCTTCCACGAATTCGGTACCACGCCGAGTGAATAGGAGAGCCGGAATAGGCGTGTTAATACTGGTGCCAACTCTGGAGCACACATTTTTAGCACAATCGGAGGGATGCCATCCGGCCCACTCGACTTATGGATGTCCAAGGAAAGTAGTGCTTTACGCACAGATGATTGCCGAAATTGTAGTTCTGGCATACAACTATCACACTGCGGGATGGTAGGCGGTGTGTTCCCTTGGTCATCCAGAGTCGAGTTGGCCGCAAAGAAGGAGCCCAGGAGATCGGCCTTCTCCTTTGCGGTATGGGCCAGAGAGTCATCGTCTCCGTGCAAGGATGGAAGAGAGGGCTGTGAGAAATTCCCTAAGACAGCCTTGGCGAGAGACCAGAACGCACGAGTGCCCGAAGGAAGGCGAACTAATCTCTCACCAATTCTGCCAATGTGTTCCGATTTTGCCTTGGCGATAGCTCTTTTGAAGTACCTCGAGGCGAAATTGTACTCCTTACGTAATGTGCTGGTTTTTTCATCACAAGATGCGGACGCTGCAGCCCAAGCCCGGTAGCACTCCTGCTTGCGGCGCGAAGCCGTTTTACAGGAGCGACTAAACCAAGGCTGAGACTTACCACCAATTGGTACCGCAGAAAATGGAATGAAAAGTTCCATACCCTGCAGCACCACATCGGCAATAGAGTCAGCGACGACATTCGGATCATCCAGCGAGAAGCACAACCGCCCCCATGGGTAGGACGCAAAAAAAGACCGCATCCCGTCCCAATCTGCTGACCTAAAGTGCCAAACGCGACGACAGCCTGCTAAAGGAGGCCGTGATAAGTGCAAGACTTATAGTTGTTTTTACAAAGCAATGTAGGAAAATAAATAAAATTTACAGTGACGCGGCCGACGTGATTCTATTTGAAATGAGTGCACAATTTAAAATTGTGCACTAATTTTTGGAGGACGTTTTTGACACACTGAATGTGTATCTTGGAAAAACCTTAAAAACAACAAAGAAAAATATTGCGGGATTTGAACCTGCGACCATTTCCCTAAAGCCGGGACGCTCTTCTGCTGAGCTAGTGTCGACAGGCTCGAGGCGGCGAAATTCTTCTTTGCTATATGATCGATTACGTCGATTGAGTGTATCTTGGGTTTTTTATATCAATGCGAGCGAGACAATGCAGAACTCTGCCACCTAGTAGCCACGATGGTATTGTCTAGCATAACTAATCGTTCGCCCTAACAGACTGCCTACCAAAAGGGAAGATAATCTACTTTTTTATTCGTAAGAGAGCTCGGACCACGGACCAACACAAGAAAAATAAACTTTCAAAGAGAGATCCAACGCTTTCACTTCACTTATTGATATATAAATCACTCTTCAATATTTAACAAGGGTAAAAACGACGAACACCTGTTAAAGATTACAATTATTTACGTGAAGTCATCGCATTAACCGCTCATTACAACGTGTCACTGGATTTTAAAGCGATGCGCTTTTTAAAAGGACATTTATTATTAAACTGGCAGGGGGGATTATTGACGTATATAGTGAAACAGCGGCTGAAAATACATGTGTACTATTATTTTTAGTTTCTGGCTATAGGAAGTTAACAAAACGGGGTGACCGCTTATCCAAAATCGAATTTTCTTCGGATTTTTTCCTTCGGAATTTGGGGCAAAATCAAACGCGTTGGGCAGGGACCACGTGTAGCCGATTAAATATGCAAATGATTTTAAATGGCACATGCTTGTATATTGTTTTCAAGGACGGATCCAGAAGGGGGTCATGGGGATCATGACCTCAATCCCCTAGGTATGGATTTATTAGGATTAGGTCAGATTTAGAGCCAATCCTGACTGAACCTCAAATAAATAACCCCCCTGAATCGAAGACTAGATCGGCCCTTATATATGTAACCCCCCCCCCCTTCTAAACCGAAGGCTGGATCCGCCCTTGATTGTTTTTATATAAATTACGTGTTACGTTGTTTGTCCGCGATGGACATCGAAACTATTGAACCGATTGCAATTAAATTTTATAGACATTTACTCTTTGGCCCTACTTAAGAAATAGGATATTTTTACCTCAATTAACCCCTCCCTCCTCTCTAGTACCCCATCAAAACATTCGATACAAGGAATTTGTATGCTAATACAACGTTTGCCGGGTCAGCTAGTTGTTAAGATAAAAATAGAAGTTTGCTATGATGGTTATTTTATCGCGCTGAATAAGAAGTCAAAGTTACAATAGTAACTATTATACATATAATCTGTGGCCAAAGTGTGGCTTTCCTGTTTTTTGATAAAAACAAGGTTGCCTAAAATTGGATAAGCGCACGATTGGCGATAGCCTTGTCACTTATCACATTGTGTGACTAAGACATATATTCGGCTAATCGTGGGTGCACTGTTTGTACATCTGGCTACCTCTTCGGGAATACGGGCGTGAAGATATTTTTTATAGGCAAAGCTTAAGGAGTAATTTTATTACATCGGTAAGCAATATTATTACTCTATTTCTGGATATTTCTGGCGTAAATGGAAGTTGCACTGACAACATAAGAGGTGTATCCAGCTTAATGAAACTCAAATTAAAAAATTGACAAAGTGCGTGTCGGGCCACGCACAACTGAGGGCAGTTGCCCATCATACTAATGCGGACTAAGAAGAAGGCTTTTATTGTTTCATACTATGAACATTTATAGTGCGCACGGAACTAGTTGGCCGCGCCTTACGTATTACGTATTACGTATGGCGCGGCCAACTAGTTCCGCGCGCACTATAACCTAATTACCGTCAATGATGGATATATCTGCGCTGCCCTCGTAAAAACTTCTCTAAACTACATTTTATAAGTTGATCGCTTATTACTCAAAAACTTGTAAAGCCTTTATAGCCGTGATAGTTTTCCTTTCAACTTTATTATATTTACTATTATCATGTATTATATCCAATCCCCAAAACTAATCATTTAACTGGCAGAAGGAGGGAGGGGGAGGGACAATAGACTCTAACAAAAATTAGCACTTCAAAGCTTAACATTTCACAAATGAGTCCCTTAATCGAAAAATTGTTTTTACAAAGCTACAATATTATTTTAAAAACTATCCAACGATAGCCCACTCTATAAACTAAGCAAGAAAAAATTAACATCCCCAATTTAAATGTACCTACCTAAGAGCTACCTTAAAAAATACTTTTTAACATGTTATAGGTATTACCACTTTGTTATCGCGACTAATATCTATATTAATATAATTAATATAATATGATAAATGCGAAAGTTTGGATGTTTGGAAGGATGTTTGGATAGATGTTTGGATGGATGTTTGTTACTCAATCACACAAACACTACTGAACGGATTTAAATGAAATTTGGTACACAGGTAGATAATGACTTGGAATAGACCTGGCTAACTTTTATCCCGAAAAAATTAGGTGATCCCGCGGGATTCGCAAAAAACTCTTATGCAGCGGGCTGCACGCTGCAGCTAGTATTACAATATATTCATGCCAAATTGAAGCTTTCTAGTACAAAGGATGCCTGAGCTAGAGTGCGGACGGACTCGTCAGACATAGCGAAACTATAAGGGTCCGCTCAGATCGGGCGGACATAGCGAAATTATAAGGATTCCTAGTTTACTTCGGAACCCTAAAAATGCTCTGTTCTCAAATCAACCTCTACAAGCACTTTTGACGAGTCGGCATTTTTAGAATTAACTACCGGATCGGAACGCACAACACACTCGTGACAATCCATGGTTGTAACCAAGTTTTAACAAACCCACAGATTTTAGTCATTAACTGAGCAGGGTAGTCCATTACCTTCGGGTTTAAATTAACTTGTCTATTATTGCGGCCGCGTTATCGGTCCAATTATAATTCTCCGCTCAAATGACACAGTCATTACCGGCCGTTCATAACCGGCTTAACTCTGTATCCGGGTATGACAACATTGTACTGCACGCAAAAACAATCCAGATTAAATATTTAGTTACATTTAATAAAAAATGATATGATTATCTTTAGTAATAGTTTCTAAATAACATCTAATAAATTAATTAATCTATTGCTGCGACCGCGTTATCGACCAAATTATAATCATTACCTTAAATTATCGGTCATTTATATAGACCACACGATGCAGGTAGGTATAGCAACATTATACTGGTGTAAAAACAATCAAGGTTAAATATCTATTAACGATAAAAAAATGGGATTTTTAATAACAAATAATCGTATCTACTCATAGTTTACCAATAATAGTTGTATGCTTGTAATGTTGTAAAATTGTATTTGGTCCTTAATCCAACAAATGTTTAAATAAATCTAGTGCAATTGTAACAAACTTACAGAATAATTAGTCATTAATTGAGGTGTACAGTGGACAATGGATAGTATATTATGACTTTCAAGTTTAAATTATTCTACACTTTAGTTCAATTTTAAATTATTCTATCTAAGTCTATTATTGCAGCCGCGTTATCCATCCAATTGTAATCGCGACTATTAGGAAGTAGAGTTCCGCAAACTTTTACACGAGTACTTGTTATCACCGCGTTACCTATTCCTGCCGCGATAGTGTCAATGTCTGTCATTGTAGTTTTCCGGTTTGGAGGGTAGCCGGTAGACGTACAGCAACGTACCATTAACATCTTTGATGTCTATAGGCGATGGCTCTTTTTAGATCAAGCAAGTCATCTGCTTGTTTGCTGTCTAATAATTTAAAACAATCCTCCGCTCAAATGGCACAGTCATAAGCAGCTTAACTTGGTATCCGGATATGACAACACGGTACGTAGAAACAATCAGGATTTCATATTTATAAATATTTTATTTGGGAATTGATGGAATTTATCTTAAGTAACAGTTTTTTTATATAATACTAGCTGTTGCCTGCGACTTCGTCCGCGCGGACTTCGTTTACTCCGCACTGCACCTCCCCCGTAGGTGGTAGCGTGATAATATGTAGCCTATATGTTGACCCGACTTGTTAGTAATATTCATGCAAAATTTGAAGTAAATCCATGCAGTACTTTTTGAGTTTACCCCGGACATACATACAGACAAACAGACAAACAGACAAAAATTCTAAAAACTATATTTTTGGCTTCGATATCGATTGTAGATCACGCCCCAAGTATTCTTTTAAAAAAATATTCCATGTACAGTTTTGACTTTCCTACGATTTTATTATATAAATAGATTCCACATATTATTTTTTTTTTATAAAAATTCAAAAATACTTATATTGAAATTTTTTATGTCAATTCCGAACCATTTACCTACGCTCACCGACCACACAACCCATAGACCCCTAATAACAGGCGAATGGTTCTGTCAACACATGTGACTTATAGTTCCGATGTAAATGTCCATGCACCAATACCCAATCAGTGTCGACCAATCAGATTCTCTCTGTACATCACTGTGGCCTTGAGTAAGCCAATCACGATGTTGCAGCTCGGCTCAGCTAGTTGCCAGAATGTATTCAATACGGAAAATCGAACATTAGGCGTCTATGGGCTGTGTGGTCGATGCCTTTACCTTGCGTTGCCTGAAAAAAACACAAATTTTGCATTTTACACAAAAAAGGAATTATGTCATCATTAAAGACCGTAAAACTGCCGTGTTTCCTGAATTATTCGGTATATTATATACGACCGTTTCTCCTGTCGGTACGGAGGGTGGCGGGTGGGTGTCCCGTTAAACAAAGGCAAGCCAATTATTATTAAATATTCGCAACCCAATTTATGGCGCGCGTAGGTAATTGTTGAACGGGACAATACCGCTTTATAATCGTACCCGCTCTTAATTAGGGTAATTAATGCGCTAACATTTCGACAACAATGACGAGTTTGTGTTCAAAAACTATGTTTTGACATTGTCAGTAATACTTTTTAATTGATTCTGATTTATAGTATAATGTTAACTGTTCTTTTATCAACTTTTTAATTTTTGTTTTTATTGTCGAACTAGCCGACCCACTCCGCTTTGTTTGCAACAGGAGTAACAGATCATCATTCATAAATATAAGAGAATTTATGCAATCTTTTAGCATGAATACGTCTTAAAATTTGCTTTCATAATGAGGGACAGTTCGGAAAACTGATATAAATAAAAAACGAATAGATGATAACAAAACTGGCGGATAAGGTTTGATGTTATAGCTACGTAACTATCATCAACGTTTGAAATCTAATTATACCGCTGGATAGCTGGAGAATCAAAGAATTTGTCGAGTGAGAGAAACGCTGCGAAATTTTTAGGTAATTTCGCAGCATTACATAAATTAAATATAGTACAAGTACGTATATCTTTTGATTGGGAGCGGTTATGACGTTCGATTTGATGGTATACGATAGCTCCAGTAAAAATTAATCGATTGTGTAAGTAAAAAAATAATTTTAAATATTTATAGTAAATATATATTCGGCGTTCGAGTTAAAACTTAGAAATAGTTATAATTGACAAAACAAATCTTTAAAAAGCCAAATCAAAATACAAGGAATGTCTACCGCTACAAAAAGATTTTAAATAGCAATCTAATGATACCCATGAACCTCTACATAAAAGACTGAAAAAGTGCCGAAATAGCAAAAAGATGTTGTCTGAACCGATCAACGAAAGCACCTGTATGACGAATGAAAAATGTTATCATCGCAAAATATTACCCGTTACGTAGACGTATCCACGTAGATCATACACGGTTGTGTTAATGGCGCAGCCACAGCTCGATCGTTTACCCCTTAGGCGCCCCATATACCTACAATAACATTGCGCAATACTTTTATTGTGCAATAATATTGAATATCCCCTTTGATTCCAAACGTTTAATAAATTCACTCAATAAAATTGCTAAACCAGTCTGATCAATATTTTCGTGCGAGCAACATGCCTGACGACAAGGTTTTGGCGGCAGCCATAGTGGTGATTTTGTTAAATAAATCTCTATACAATTCTATACACTCAAGTAAAAACTCCCGTTCTTTATCTTTTATAGCATTCTTGCTCGCCATTTTGCTTAAATTTACGACACGACCATACATTAAACGCCGTGACTGACCGAACGCGACTGCTCCAAACTCTGAAGTGAAAAATATTGTACAATATTAAACCTACACAGTGCAAAAAAAAAAAATATTGCGCAATAAAAATTATACCCACTGAAACTTTCGTTCAATCTTTATGCAATCTTTAATATTAACCCTAAACGGTCAATAATTATAGTCAATACGTTATACTGCGCAATGTTATTGTAGGTCTATGGGGCACCTTACGGGTTGATTTAGAAAAAAAGTAATCTATGTTTTACCCTAGCTTTTTTCTTCAGCTACCTCCATGTGAGATTTTATCAAATCAGTTCTCTTACATAGTATAACATACTCTTTGGATGTAGCCATGAAAGCATAACAATAGACAGACATTCACGTTTATTATATTAGTATGAAATGTAATATGGTATTGATTGTTTGATTAGGTTGCAGTGATTGCCTTGCACATTGTGGACGTGGAGCCGTCGACCTGCCTATGCTTGGTACTACCAACTACCCATTCCTGTAGAAATATCAATGTCGTCTTCCGGTGCGGAGAGTAAGGTAAGCATTACCTTCCTGTCACCATTAACTAATATCTTATCTATACATATAATAAAATCGTAGGAAAGTCAAAACTGTACATTGAATATTTTTTAAAAGAATACTTGGGGCGTGATCAACAATCGATATCGAAGTCAAAAATATAGTTTTTAGAATTTTTCAGTTTTTCTGAGAAATACAAAGTTGCCCGGGATTGGAAAGTGCCCGGTTGGTGATAGGCTTGCCACTATAACATTTGTGGGACCAAGTATCTTCGGCTAATCGTGGGTGCACTCGTTGCACCTCTGCCTATCCCTTCGGGGATATGGGCGTGAAGGTACTTTTTTTTAGAATTTTTGTCTGTTTGTTTGTCTGTCTGTCTGTCTGTCTGTCTGTCTGTCTGTCTGTGTCTGTCTGTCTGTCTGTCTGTCTGTCTGTCTCTTTGTCTGTTTGTCTGTTTGTCTGTTTGTCTGTTTGTCTGTTTGTCTGTTTGTCTGTTTGTCTGTTTGTCTGTTTGTCTGTTTGTCTGTTTGTCTGTTTGTCTGTTTGTCTGTTTGTCTGTTTGTCTGTTTGTCTGTTTGTCTGTTTGTCTGTTTGTCTGTTTGTCTGTTTGTCTGTTTGTCTGTTTGTCTGTTTGTCTGTTTGTCTGTTTGTCTGTTTGTCTGTTTGTCTGTTTGTCTGTTTGTCTGTTTGTCTGTTTGTCTGTTTGTCTGTTTGTCTGTTTGTCTGTTTGTCTGTTTGTCTGTTTGTCTGTTTGTCTGTTTGTCTGTTTGTCTGTTTGTCTGTTTGTCTGTTTGTCTGTTTGTCTGTTTGTCTGTTTGTCTGTTTGTCTGTTTGTCTGTTTGTCTGTTTGTCTGTTTGTCTGTTTGTCTGTTTGTCTGTTTGTCTGTTTGTCTGTTTGTCTGTTTGTCTGTTTGTCTGTTTGTCTGTTTGTCTGTTTGTCTGTTTGTCTGTTTGTCTGTTTGTCTGTTTGTCTGTTTGTCTGTTTGTCTGTTTGTCTGTTTGTCTGTTTGTCTGTTTGTCTGTTTGTCTGTTTGTCTGTTTGTCTGTTTGTCTGTTTGTCTGTTTGTCTGTTTGTCTGTTTGTCTGTTTGTCTGTTTGTCTGTTTGTCTGTTTGTCTGTTTGTCTGTTTGTCTGTTTGTCTGTTTGTCTGTTTGTCTGTTTGTCTGTTTGTCTGTTTGTCTGTTTGTCTGTTTGTCTGTTTGTCTGTTTGTCTGTTTGTCTGTTTGTCTGTTTGTCTGTTTGTCTGTTTGTCTGTTTGTCTGTTTGTCTGTTTGTCTGTTTGTCTGTTTGTCTGTTTGTCTGTTTGTCTGTTTGTCTGTTTGTCTGTTTGTCTGTTTGTCTGTTTGTCTGTTTGTCTGTTTGTCTGTTTGTCTGTTTGTCTGTTTGTCTGTTTGTCTGTTTGTCTGTTTGTCTGTTTGTCTGTTTGTCTGTTTGTCTGTTTGTCTGTTTGTCTGTTTGTCTGTTTGTCTGTTTGTCTGTTTGTCTGTTTGTCTGTTTGTCTGTTTGTCTGTTTGTCTGTTTGTCTGTTTGTCTGTTTGTCTGTTTGTCTGTTTGTCTGTTTGTCTGTTTGTCTGTTTGTCTGTTTGTCTGTTTGTCTGTTTGTCTGTTTGTCTGTTTGTCTGTTTGTCTGTTTGTCTGTTTGTCTGTTTGTCTGTTTGTCTGTTTGTCTGTTTGTCTGTTTGTCTGTTTGTCTGTTTGTCTGTTTGTCTGTTTGTCTGTTTGTCTGTTTGTCTGTTTGTCTGTTTGTCTGTTTGTCTGTTTGTCTGTTTGTCTGTTTGTCTGTTTGTCTGTTTGTCTGTTTGTCTGTTTGTCTGTTTGTCTGTTTGTCTGTTTGTCTGTTTGTCTGTTTGTCTGTTTGTCTGTTTGTCTGTTTGTCTGTTTGTCTGTTTGTCTGTTTGTCTGTTTGTCTGTTTGTCTGTTTGTCTGTTTGTCTGTTTGTCTGTTTGTCTGTTTGTCTGTTTGTCTGTATGTATGTCCGGGGTAAACTCAGAAAGTACTGCATGGATTCACTTCAAATTTTGCGTGAATATTTCTAACAGGTCGGGTCAACATATAAGCTACATATTATCACGCTATCACCTACGGGGGAGGAGCAGTGCCGAGTAAACGAAGTCCGCGCGGACGAAATCGCTGGCAACAGCTAGTCTTACATAATTATCTTGGTGTCTATATGTGATATTGTATTTATACATCACGAACTTGTTTTTTGGTGTCCTGCTATAAAAACTGATATTTAAGCGAAAAGCCAAAAAACCATCTTTTTCGTTGGAGATAACTGGCTTAATCTTCACTTCATAGTATAAATTAAAGTCGCTTTCCGTTTTCTGTCCTTAATCCCTATGTATGTTTAGATCTTTAAACGGATTTTGATGCGGTTTTTTTAATAGATAGAGTGATTCAAGAGGAAGGTTTGTATGTAAATTTGTATCCATTATATAGTAGAGAAATACTGTTATAAATATATTTAGCCAAACAAGGATTCCCGAGTCACCTAGTAGTATATATAAATTAAATTCACGTTGTTTGCCCGCTATGGATTCTTAAACTACTGAACAGATTTCAATGACATTTTTTAGATGTCTTTTGTTTGGTCAAATCAACTATCCTCCCCCTCTCAAGTACCCTACCAAAAATTTGTATGGCAAAACAACGTTTACCAGGTCAGCTAATTTATAATATTTCCTAATTTTTTTCTAATTTTGATAGAGGCAGCATTTAATTTGCGTTATTATACTAGATCTTTAATGTTTATAATACATGATTTGTTGGCAATACCTTAAACAATTTAATTAATATTCAGTTACAATATTAACCAGTATAACATACATGCTAATAAGGCAAGTTAAAAAAATGATCTTTGCTTCAAAAAGCTAATCTATAATGAAATAAAAATGGGCATATGGGCCCGCTGTAAACGCCTGTAATTACGAGCGCAGTAGCGACGGGTGTCGGTTTGATTCCCAACTCTCTGAGGACGAGGGTGTTTTTATGGCACGTCGTTTATTTTAAATGATTGTCAATTATAGCGCACATCTGATAACAAACGCAACAATACCAAAATAATGGTTTTGTTACGTAATCATGGTAAATAAAAACATGGCTAAAATTGTTAGAAGTAAAAAGAATATTTTATACAAGAGTTTTTTTATGTAATAGGGTAGCAAGCAGATGATATTTTTGATGGAAAAAGATAACCATCGCATATTAAGACCAAAGGTTATGCTGTATGTATAAGTTTACCGGCCACTCTACCTTTGGCAACACAACAGTGACAAGCACTGATACTTTTGCTGCACGAATAGGTAAGATGGTGTATTCAATATTTAATATTAAAACACTTGTACTGTTTCACAATAAATTATTACATACTAGCTGACCCGGCAAACGTTGTTCTGCCTTTTTAACTACTCTTATTTTTTTCTATATTTTCTCACCTTTTAAACCTTCCCTGGACTTCAACAATTAATTAAAAACCAAAATTAGCCAAATCGGTTCAGCCGTTCTCGAGTTTTAGCGAGACTAACGAACAGCAATTGATTTTTATATATATAGATATTAACTAACCGGTTTCGCTTCTAAATAAGCATCATCAGGGCAATTACAACATAAAACTAAAAACAAAACAATATCTAGCCGTCATGATTTAAAATTTTACATTATGCAAAATGTTAAATCATGAATGAAAATGAAGTTTCACCAAGTGCCGATGACAAAGAGTGTGGAATATAAGGTAGTGTATGATGATGGATAAGTTTACCGGCTACCTTATAGGCGGTAAACTTATGCACGTGGCATTTGAACCCGCCCCCGTGTTGGTTCCGGGCTTTCCGTGTTGGTTCCGGGCTCTTTTGAAGAATAGACCAACTGCCGTTCTGCCAGGCAGGTCGTAAAAGGCGGCCGATTGGCTATGCGAGTCACTACCATCGTAGCTACTAGGTGGTAGAGATCTGCATTGTCTCGCCCGGGTCAGGTACCACCGCCTTACCTATTCCTGCCACAATCGCGTCAGTGCTTGTCGCTGTCGTGTTCCGGTTTGGAGGGTAAGATAGCCGGTAAACTTATGTATGTGGCATTAGACCTCGCCACAAGATAGCAACGCACCATTAACATTATTGGTGTCTATAGGCGATGGTCGACTCTTTCCATCAGGAGACCCATCTGCTTGTTTGCTATCTTATGATATAAAAAAAAGAAACAGCACCACTTACATCTTTGGTGCCTACAGGCAATGGTTGTTTTTATCAGGGGAGCGATCTGCTTGATTTCTATCCTATGATATGTATATAAAAAATCGGCATTGATGCATTTCTTATTCCAAACTAAAATGAGAGACAGTGTAACGAAACTTTATTTATTAATCATGTCACTTTTTGGCTTTTATAAAAAAAATGGGGTTTAAACAATCGTTTTATTTTTATATTTATTTTTTAATGGTTTGTAAATATACTGCAATAGCATCAATGCTTGTCATTGTCGTTATTACAATATGTAAATTTATCAATGCAAATGCAATATTTATCAATCGAAAGTAAGTATTTAGGTAGGTGTGTAACAGGGCCATTGTCATGTAGTAGTTTGTACTTCTCATACCAAATTGTAGGTAGGTATGCATAAAAATTGGTAATTTTACTTTAATGAGTACCTATCGAGCAAACTACGATATCAAGTGCTACGGTAGTACATATGCGTAGAGCTACGCGCTACATGGTACTACGCATGTAAATCTTTCACACGGCAGCAGCACTTTGCTGTTAACACAGGTCAACATGAATTTTGAGTCTGAGTTCTGTACCTCTGATTCTGATTACTTATGCCTAACTAAAGAATGAAAAAATATTTTTATCTAATAAAGTTTGCTTTTGTAGCTACCAGCACGAAAATTCAAATTTTATGGAAAAGCTCTATTTTTAAATTTCAATTATATTTAAAAGGAAAACAAGTTATCAATTATACATTTTTATTAATTTAATTATAAAATACGGCATAACTAAACACAAAAATACAAAAAGAATACAAAAAAGAATACAAAAAAGCTTTAGAAAATGAATAGTATTGGTATTTCCTTTGTGAAAATCAAAACTTTCTTGATTGTTAATAGCGTTTCTGTTTACTATTCGATGTATATAATCAGAAAATGGTCACTAAATAACAGACTCAGAAAAAAAAAATTTTTTTGTTGACCTGTGTAATTTATTAGCAATGTTTGTAAGAATACTTCTGTTTCTGTATCTTAATACGTGAAGCAAAACTTTGTTCCACTTTGTTAAAGTTTACATGTTACATGTTAACTGTAACTGTTAATTTTAACACACAGTTAAATGTAAAATATAACAACTACATTGAATTAATAAAAATAAACATTACACTCACTAAAGTGATTTGAAGTAGGTTACAACTGCATGATAAATAAATAAATTAAATGAATATCGGTGCACAAATTACACGAATTGATTTAACCCGAATGTAAGCAAATTATGCGCTTGTCTTGTGGGTGCTAGTCAATAATACTATACACAGAAATAATAATAAATACTGGAACATATTTAATAAGCACCCAAACCCAGAAATACAAACATTTATGCATATATACCTAAATACCAGAATATATTAAATGTATTCTAGTATTTGTATACGCATAAATATATTTATACACATATAAATATATAAAAATATGTATTAGTATCGTTGACTAACATCCATGACACAAGCAAAATAATTTGCTTACTTTGGGGTTAGATTAGTAAGTGTGATTTGTCCCTTGAATATTTATTATTCATTTATGCTCATCACACAAATGCCTGTACCTTTCAGGAATCGAAACTGAGCCTCGTTGATTGCGTTATAAAGGTCGTTAGCCACTCGACCAACGGGGCGGTCAAATGGGGCGGGGCGATAAGTACACATGTATAAATACTATTACGTTTATGGCTATCTGTTATCAAACTTAGAAGTCAGAAGAAGTTTTATTGTTTAGTTTATCGTTGAATTTCGGCCAAATTTTCATCGCTAGCATTCATAATTATTATAAACAGTCCGTCAAAAATTCTAGGCACCTCGAATCTTCACGAGATATATATACATAAATATACACACAATACATACAAAATACATAAACTCGAATAACACAACCCTCCCAATTCTAACGTAGTCGGGTAATACATATAAACATTTTTTAAATCGTCACTTATTATCTTAAATACTACAATCATTAACAATGATTATGAGTCCGATTTGTTTGCATCACATCATTAATAAAGATTGAAGTTATTGTAATGTTACTAATAGTTTAATTGTTGTTCGTTTTAAAATCTGCGTTCGTCGTATTACCCTTTATTTACACACCCAATTCTTTGTACCATTTTTCATTTATATAATACTTAGCTAGGCCCGCAATTTTGTACGTGTGGAAAAAATTCTAAAATAAAACTAAAGTTACTCCTTATTACCGTTGTTTAAAAGATAGAACTATGCGGATACACAGCCTCGGTGTTCTGCCCCATAGTTCCCATTCTCATAAAATTTCTGTGGGATACAAATTATCTTATTTCCTTTCTCGGGTCTCGAACTATTTTTGTAGCAAATTTCATCCAAATTGGTTCATTGGTTAAGGCGTGAAGAAGGCATATCCATACTAATATAATAAATTTGAAAGTAACTCTTACTTTCACATTTATTATAAAAAAAGGTGAGGCCACTGAGTTTCTTCCGCCGGATCTTCTCAGTGTGTGGCCGCGTTTCCGATCCGGTAGTAGTTTAAAAAAAATATGTTGACGTGTCAAAATAACTTGTAAAAAGTTTTATTGAATAAAGTATTTCTGATTTCTGATTTCTAGTATAGATTGTACAATTTTTCTGCAGTAAAAAAGTTTCCTTGCGTTGATCCTGACCCGCCTGTTGAGAATAGACCATCAGCTGTTTTAATAGCCAGTTAAAAGACTAACGTTTTACGACCATTATGACGACGTCGTAATGTCTAGTCGCCTCTGTGGTCTAGTGGTCCGGTGTCGGAGTTGACCACATGAGGTTCTGGGTTCAATTCCCGGGTCAGGCAATTCAAAAATGTGTTTTTCAGTTTTCTGACAAGAACAACGTTGCCCGGGATTGGAAAAAGTGGCTGGTTGGCGATAGGCTTGCCACCTATCACATTGTGGAAATTAGTATCTTCGGCAAATCGTGGGTTCACTTGTTGTATTTTGCCTACCTCTTCGGGGATACGCACGTGAAGATACTTTATGACGACGTCGTAGTTCCGCAACATCTCACCTGGTTTTGGTTTCACCGCTTTAGCTTGCCGCTAGAGCGTCAATGTTTGACAATGTCGTCAATACACATTATCGTTTTTTGGTTTGGTAGGTTGGGTATCTACCTTACTTTTCGAACTGTCGACCTGTCTGTGCTTGGTACCACCACCATACCTATACCTGCAGCAATATCAATGTCGTGTTCCGGTGTCTAAAGGGTAGCTGGTAAATTTAACTTACTTATTGCATTACACGATTTTCCCCGTGCTGGTTCCGGGCTCCTTTGAAGAATAGATCAACTGCCGTTCTGCCAGGTATTTCGTAAAAGGCGAGCGATTGGCTATGCAAGTCACTAACGTCGTGGCTACCAGGTGGTAGAGTTCTGCATTGTCTCGCCCGGGTCTGGTACCACCGCCTTACCTATTCCTGCCGCAATAGCATCAGTGCTTGTCACTGTCGTTTTCCGGTTTGGAGGGTAAGGTAGCAGGTAAACTTATACATGTGGCATTAGACGTCGCCACAAGATAGCAACGCACCATTAACAACTTTGGTGTCTATAGGCGATGATTGACTCTTTCCATCAGGAGACCCATTTGCTTGTTTGCTATCTTATGAAATAAAAAAATATTACACGATAGCCACACTGCACACATCATTTAACATATTCGATGCCTATAGGCGCTAGTTATCTTTTGTCATCAGGAGAACCATTTGCAGGTTAGCTGACTGAAACCAGACAACTAGCAACAATCCGCTTAAATAGCATGCCGATTTCGTCCAGACGTTTTATATTATACTTGTAGTCGTTTTTTGACAGATATTTAAGATAAAACAAATTTTACTTTAATCTTTGGTTTAATAAGACAATTTCCCAGTGTCGTCTAATATGAAGACGAATCACTGCACAAGCCCGGTGCCCCGCTGTAAAGACGTACTTAATTTTGATACAGGTACCCTCACAATATTAATGAGGAAGCGAGCCAGCTAAATGTACGTTGCTTAGGGCTTAAGCTGTATATACATTTTGCCTTTCAGTCTTTAATCTTTTTTTATTAAATTAATAGTTTTTTTCCACAAAAATTGCAAATGTCAAAGGGTAATGTGTATATGTTTCTTCTTCTGATTTAAACAGCTGAGGTTCAATGAAATTTGGTATATTTTACTTAAGATGTTAATGGAGCGATGCCATGAGTGTAACATGTGCCAGGCGGGTGATAAACATGTAATACAATAAATCGTAATAATAATAAATAACAATAAATAAATAATTCAAATAAGTTTAACGACTATCGAACCAAAATATGATGGCGACAAACACTGACGTTATTGTGGAAAAAAAACCGAGCGATAAATCGCAGTAATTTACTCATTAGTATTTGCAGTGACAGATATGGCCAATCGTTCATTTACGAAGTGCCTGGGAGAAAAGCTGATGGTTATTTCACCAAAGGAACTAACACAAGACAAAGGTGATGCAAAAAAATCGAGTGGCACATTACCAACAAGCGTTTATCCGCAGCCTCGCTTGTGTTCTCTGTTATTTTTTATCCCTCGAGAACATAATTATTTTCTGGTTGCATGTTACGCTATATTTTTCTGTATCCAAGTAGTTCAAAACAAACAAAATCACGTTTTTCCTTATAACATTATTTATAATGCCTAACGCTCTTGTAGAATAAGCTTAACGAAAATGTTGGCAGCACTTCATTTGCGAGAATGTTGGCGCGACTGGCTTAAGTGTTGCTCGCTGTTAAATTAATGAGCCAATCTCAAGCGGCTCGGGTTGCCACCTCCGTATATTTTACAAGGTGGTAATGTGCCGGGGGTAGAGTGGCTTAAAGCAGGCTTTATTAAGTTTACTATAGTCGTTTTGAAATGGAACTTGCAACATGTTTCGGCTTAACGATAACACTTGTAGTTTGTAACCTATTTACATTTATACATATACAAGTATTTTGACGCATTTCTTTAACTATATTCATAAAATGATACAAGTCTGTCTAAACAGCATGCTTCACGCAAATAAAAATACTGGATATATTCCAAAAATTTCTTTATTTTTACCTCTTATATGTTTAGTCCTTATCCTAACAAAATATCCCATGTGATTCACGGTATCCTGACTCGTTTTATAGAATAGGCTATCCACTTTTCTGTAAAACAGTTCGTAAAAGGCAAACCTGTAACAAATGTGTAAGCGTAACTACCATAGTGCCAACTAGGTAGTAGATTTTTGTAACGACTCTACCGAGTGTGGAATTTTTGTCTTACATTTTTTACCGCAACAGCATTACTGCTTTGGTGTCTATAACATACATATAAATGATTGCTACTTTTTAATCATTTTAATTGAATGAAATAATGAAACAAAAAATTTACAATAAATTCACATGTGAAATTTTACACGCAATGATTTTCACTCATAAAGTTACACCAACGTCAAACACCCGTAAGCTTTTAAAAATGAAATATTAATTATTAACTGCTGCTCCAATATAAATTGGAAGATTTTTACTAAATTTCATTTTAGTTATTTTGACATTTAAACAATGTTAATTATTCATGTTACACGTTTACTCCTATGACACGTTTACTAGGTGGTAAAGTTCTGCATTGTCTCGCCCGGGTCTGGTACCACCGCCTTACCTCGTGATTAAGATAGCCGGTAAACTTATGCATGTAGCATTAGACCTCGCCTCAAGATAGCAACGCATCATTAACACCTTTGGTGTCTAAAGGCGATGATTGACTCTTTTCAACAGGAGACCCATGTGTTTGTTTGCTATCTTATGATATAAAAAATCAGGCAGAAAAAACCAATACACCCATATTCCCAACGGTGTAGGCAGATAAATTACATATTTTGTTATTAAAAACATATTTGTTCCATTTTGCTCGGTTACTACCGGGCCCTAGCCAGGTCCGTACTCGGACTTGGCTTGAGCGAATAAACCACACTGGTTTGGTTTTTAGGCACGAAAAATACAGGTCTAATAAAAACTAAATTATATTAAAAATTTAAAAATATTCTGCAGTGGAGAATTATTCAGGTCTAATTGATTATTCAGTAGAATTGGGGCTATGTTTTAATTTATTAGCATTGAATTTTCTGCTTTGCTACAAAAATGGATTAGTTTAAAGTGCACATTGTGCATGGGATTAAAAACATGCTTTACACCCAGCAAATGTCTAAGGTAACTCATAGATGGACTGCTTAGAGCAGTTAAAACCAACAGCAATAGAGCAGTCGTGTTGCGGTTGGAGTTGATTGCAACTTGAATGCTTCCTTGAAACAGTCCTTGTGTGAGTGTTGTGAAGTTGTGTCCAACCACAGCACGGACTGCTCCTATTTTCTGTTGCAACATGGATTCAGAGGTGGAAACACTACTTCTTGTGCTAATATTACACGAGTGAAGGTGTATAAAACGTCGTAGAACTTTTTGGCGTTATATGCACCCGGTGTATATAATAGGGACCTTACTTGCTTGTCTAATCTAGTCTATCTATCCGTGTGTACAGACACACACACTCACAAACACACACTTTCATGGCTAAATCACTGAACCGATTTAAAAACAAAAATTAATAAGGAGCCCTGAAGCCAAATATTTGCTACCTTTTTTAAACCCCAATCCCTAAGAGGCTGAAATAGAAAATAAAAGTTTATATGAAAGATTATTTTGATATTATGTTACTGACTACTTTCAGGGGGCTCTTGTTAAGTGAAGCAGTATATTTTTCTCTTTCACACTCACACGAAAAAGTTCGCTGCAATTTGCAAATTAAATATTATTGTTTTAAGCTTTAGTTGACGGATCACCCAAGACACCGTTGTCATCTCACTCACTAATCGCGCATTTAATCTATGCGATAAACAACATCTACACAGAGAACTCAAACACGTACAAAAAGTTTTACACAGGAATGGTTAAAAGGTAAAAATCGGAGAGGAACGAATCAGAAGAAACTATCCAATAAAAGACAGCGTGTAAATTCAAGCCGCGTTTCCACTTTTTGTTAAAGGGGTGATAGACAAAGTGGGGAACATTTTCAATGAAAACAATTTTTACCCCGTTAAAGAAAATTCAAAAAATCTACGGTCCTCAAAAGATAGTTACTCAGCGAGTAACTATATTTTAAGGAACTAGCGAGAACATCCAGGTGTCTATAAAATAGATTGTAGCTGAGGGAGATCATATATCGGTGAGATAAAAAGAACCATATCGTGTTGGTCAAGGAGCATATCAAAGCAGTCAAGAATAACGATGTCAATAAGTCAGCAATTTCTGAACATTTACGCCATTACATTCCGTGACTGGTGAAATAAGCCATTGAAATCAAAATACATCCAAATTTCAACCGGGAAGACGGTTTTAAATTGTCGGGATTGTGGTATCCAGTGATCAATGCAATAAACGATCAATATGCCCTAATAAACGTAGTGATGTGGTTAGTGTGTATTGTCGAGGTAACTATCGTGCGAATTCCAGTAGTACGAGCAAACGAATTAGGAAGTGGATAGACAGGTTTGTCTGCTCATAATGATTTAATTACCCGCAACATTTTAGTTCCCCCGTGATCATGGTGCTTGCAACAGCGCCAAAATATCGGAATATCGACTAATCGCGGTAAGATCCCGTTGATTTTTAATAATTCATTTAAATATTATTATTTGTTGAATCAAGTGTTTATCATAGTAAAAAGTGGCGTTAATTAGTTGTTAAAGTTCAACAATACCCCACACCTTTTGAAAGAATAGGAAGAACAGACAGTACGGGGAGAGTCGCTCCCATTGTCCCCACGAGGACGTAGTTTTCGACCTACAAATGTGGCAATTAGAAGTACGGCAGCTGATTAATGGCCACCAGACCGTGATTAAGACGCGCCGAAGATAACGAATACCTAGAAGCAGCAATTACGTAACAGAAATATAACTTTAATATTATTTGTTTATTTATTCATGTCCTAGTGTGCCCTCGTAGTCTACAGGTATCTCTTTTTAATATAAAAACACTACATTAATTGCATAGCTGTAATTAACTACAAACTTTTTTATAGTTAATTACAGCTACGTAATTATTATTTTTTTTTAAATTAAAATATACTAAATAAAAATGTCGGTCGGGTACTATTTCCATGTAGCTTCCATCCGTTAAACGTACGATATAGAAATACATTCCTGTAGGGAGTGATGATTATGGAAATATCACTGTCAAATTTTGATAACACCGTGAAAGGACGTGGAAAAGGGAAAATTTTCGCAGCCAGACAATGGAATTGCCTGGGGGCCGAAGTACGTCTGAGAAGCGTTGATATTTGTGTATGATAAATAAATAAATTATATCATAAGATAGCAAACAAGCAGATGGGTCTCCTGATGGAAAGAGTCAACCATCGCCTATACACACCAAAGATGTTAATGGTGCGTTGCTATCTTGTGGTGAGGTCTAATGCCACATGCATAAGTTTACCGGCTACCTTACCCTCCAAACCGGAACACAACAGTGACAAGCACTGACGGTATTGCGGCAGAAATAGATAAGGCGGTGGTACCAGACTCGGGCGAGATAATGCAGAACTCTACCACCTAGTAGCCACGATGGTAGTGACTCGCAAAGTCAATCGGTCGCCTTTTACGACCTGTCTGGCAGAACGGCAGTTGGTCTATTCTGCAAAGAAACTCGGAACTAACACGGGGGAAATTTATAAATATTTGCTAAATACCACCGGAATTTATAAAATATTTTTTTAATAGCAAGAGAACAATATAAACTCAATCTCTATCATATATCCCGACACGTAATAAGAAAGTGAAACTCTCTTAGGAGCGGTATTAGGTTGATAAGTAGTGTGAGTGTCGTTATTTGTTTTGTTAAACAACGGTTTGTTTCAGCGGGAACCCAATTAATAACAGCATCAAATAGATTACAATCCGTTCATTCTAAACATTTACCATTCATGGACAAAATTGCAAAATTAGTCAATACTTTGAAATTTTACCCATTTTCTGTGCCTTCTTTAGTAACAAAATTAACTTTACCTTATCTTTGTTAAAACTAATAAATAAATAGTGCACTTTTATTTAACTACTAGCTGTTGCCTGCGACTTCGTCCGCGCGGACTTCGTCTACTCGGCATAGCTTCTCCCCTGTAGGGGATAGCGTGATAATATGTAGCCTATATGTTGACCAGACCTGTTAGTAATATTCATGCAAAATTTGAATGCAGTACTTTTTGAGTTCACCCCGGACATACATACAGACAAACAGACATACAGACAAACAGACAAACAGTTAAAAATTCTAAAAACTATATTTTTGGTTTCGATATCGATTGTAGATCACACCCCAAGTATTCTTTTAAAAAAATATTCGATGTACAGTTTTGACTTTCCTACGATTTTATTATATGTATAGATATGTAATAATATGTATACACAAAGTGATTTTAAATTAATCGATTGGTTCAGTTTTTTAAAGCATCTTCAGGAGTTATATAATATATAAACAAAGAATATTCTTTGTTTATTTTTTTTTATTCATCAACAAAAAATCCACAGCACATAACAATAACAATAAATCGTTGAATAAAATTACATCATAAGTCAATTACGAATTTTCATTTTGTAGTGACAAAATAAATATATATATATATATATATATATATATATATATATATATATATATATATATATATATATATATATATATATATATATATATATATATATATATATATATATATATATATATATATATTTTTTTTTTTTTTTTTTTTTTCACATATCCATATCTTGGAAACCGAGCTTTTCTTGGACCTGGCACCTTAATAAATCGATTCCTTGACCCGAAAAACCCCTAATTTGTGACTTTCATAAAAATCGTTGGAGCCGATTCCGAGATTCCAATTATATATATATATACAAGAATTGCTCGTTTAAAGGTATTAGATTTGAGTGTTTTTATGTGTTTTTCTATGTATTCATATATATCATTGAGTAACACATAATTAGCAAATAAATTGCTTACTTATATAAATTACACAAATTGACTTAACCCCAAGTTAAGTCAATTTGTGTAATTTATATACCGATATTATTTTTATTATTCTGATATAAAGTTTGTTTGTAATTAAATAATTCATCCAAGCGGCACCTATGCTTATAAGTATTTCATAATTAAAATAAAATAAAATTTACCTCGGAATGTTGATCGATTCTTATGTTTACTAGGACTCACCAGTTAGTCATTCAGTAAAACGGGTGGTGTCTCTCATCGCCCCATTTGCCAACTTTAATAGGTCTATTATTAAAAATTTGACTTAATGAAACAAAGGAGCCCATGCTCTGAGTTGAACAGTGTAACTGTAGATTAATGCGGAACTCATGCTTTCTTTATTTACCCCATTTCAAATTATTAACAATATTTTCAACAATATTCTTCAAAATATGCTGTGGGTTTGGAAATTTATTAAATCTCGATTAACATTGCAATTTTTCTAAGTATTGGCGGATAAATTTGAAGCATCATTATTATTCAATATTATGCTACTGTTACGCTTGCCCGAATATGTAGGGGAAAATTGGATAAAGTCATATAAATGTAGTGACTGCATATTTTTGGTTCACTTTTTGAAGCAATTTTTAAAATTTCTCTTTTATGTACAAGGGTATGTGAAGAAAATAAAAAAATGCTTTGCTAATATAATACAGTGACAAAGTAGAAAATTTAAAAGCTATCTTTAACTTCCCACTACGTATATAGATAGAAATTACTCATTTTTCAAAAATCGAGTTTTCACCAGATCTTCACGGTTTAAGACGACGTCAGTATGTCTATGTATGTATGTGCGTGCAAACATCGCACTACTTTTTAACGGCTTTACCTATCGAAACGAGGTTGATGGCATTCAGTTGGACTCCACTCAACTTAGACTTTTTGAAGATTTGAACCAATTTGGTTTAGGAAATTTTGAGAAATTTGGATCAAATCTCAAAAATTTTTTTGACGAAATAGTATTTTTTTTTTAAATAACTTCTAGGTTAATGTACCGACTGAATACAAAATCTAATTGGCTCTTTTCTTTAAAAAACTGCCTCCCTTTCATAAATAGAACTAATAACTTTTGGACATTTTACAATAATTTAGCACGTAAAAAACTACGTCAAATACCATTTCAAATATCGAATCAAGTTTCCAAAAGATACAGCTTTACAAATATTAAAATGTTATTGTTTACAAGAATATCATTTCATATTTGTAAAATAAATTTCAGACTAATACACCCATTGATTTCTAGACCTAAACAGCTCTTTTAATTAAAAACTTTGTCTAAAACTGTAACTTGGATAAAATCGACTAATTCTTTCAGGATTCATCAATAGCAAAACTTTTTTAACAATTTTTTTTAATATTTCTTTGTCGTTTTTCAGCCAATTAATTTTGTAGTTAGTAAAACATTTTAGGCTCTAAATTGCATTCAAAAGATTAAAATCGATCATCATTTTGAAAATAACCAGCTTTTAAAAAATTGAAATACTGTCAATTTTATAAACTGTAATTTTTTTTAACTCTTCGAGCTTAAAACCTCAATTTAGCAGAAAGTTTCAGGGATAGCCTGCAAAGTTAACCAATTTACAAATTTTTATGAATATAGGAATTTGAATATTACATATGACTCTAAAATACTATAAACGTTTTGCACGCCTCATAACTCAAAGCGTTTGAAGTAGTGTTTCACTTCCGATTCGTCAAAATCAAGCACTTTAGTAAATTAGTAAATAAAAATGCCTCTATGATCACTAATTTTCATTTATACTATATTATGTGCTTCGGGATTGTAATTGTAAGAAAACGCCACCTATATTAAACCATGTATTTACAACACTAAGGTACAATACACTACGATGAAATACGTAAATACACCATACACACTGATCACACTTGCTGTACTAACACCAAACTTAATCGCCTACGCTGTATCACTAAAACACTTCTCTTATTCACTGTATTACACACTGGTCACTTCACTTCACACTGGTCACAAGATTATTCGCAACAATACTGTGGCATGAGTCGACCTAAATTAAGATAACAATAATTAATTTATTTATACTCATTAAAAATTATTTATGTAGTTATTTCCACAGAACAAAATTTGAAACAAAAAAGTTTGAAAAAATATTTACATAGGCGTGTTTATTTATTGTATATGGATCACGATAACTACTAAAAATACGGACGGTCTCGAGACCGGGTTTTTCATTATTTCTAGAATTTCATACTCTTTCACTCGTTTCGTATTTTATGTCAATTCAATAGCGTGTTTGTTTTTTTTTATAAAACAATAAATATTAACAATTTTCTTTCTCTATTTCTTATTCGTAAGATAGCAACAAGCTGATGGCTCTCCTGATGGAAAAAGAAACCATCGCCTAAAGACACCAAAGTTGTTAATGGTGCTATCCTTTGTTATTCGTGTTGCAAAATGACAATGCCACATGCATAGGTCTACCGACTACCTTACCCTTCAAACCGGAACACGGCAATGACAAACATTGACGCTATTGCGGCAGGAATGGGTAAGGCGGTGGTACCAAACACATGCGAGACGTTGTGGAACTCTACCAAGTACTACCGAAAGGTTTGTTGCAAAATGTACTTTATTTTGTTAAAATAAAAAAGCTTTAAGTAATTGTTGCTTACTACTGGCTTAATTTTATAAATAATTGTCGTAAATGTTTTTTTCATAATAATTAAAAATATTTTCATAATAATACTTTTATGAGAGTTTAAGTAAGCATAAGCGATTGATTACACTCTCTACCCACCCTGATGGAATATTTACGTCAGAAAATAATTTCAAACTGACGTGCTTCCGCCTTTGATACTGGGGGGATACTAAAATTTTTGATGGACGGTTTTAAAAGTTCATGTTGACATTTTACCGATTAAATTCTTCATATAAATTTGTATGGAAGATGGTGGACAAAAAAATTAACCATATTTGTATTCAAATTAATTTTTTATAAGGTCGTTTAACAAAAAACTAAGACGGTGAAAGTGTAATATAGTTCTTTATTAAAAAATAATTTTTAAAATTTTTAAAATCGTTGGCCAATAAATACTGTAATTTTTGCAAACGGAAAAGGTCGATTTTAAGGTTTTGGGTGAAGTTTACGATTTTTTTTCTACAAAACTAAGAATTATTTTGAAAATATCTCTCGGTGAAACTGTTAATAGTTTCATTAAGATTACCACCGAATTATTCTACAAAGCAATTCTATTTATTCATTAAGGAATTTTGAAAACCGCAACACTTGTTTTAGCAGTTTTTAGGGAATGGGGCCTTAAATTATTAAAAAACAACATGCAAACCTCAGTTTCCCAGTAACTTGAGTTAAAATGTACTTATACTTAACATAATAACAATCGAATTTTATGTTCTGACCATTTTTCTAATTTATTTAATTTAACTCTCAAACGTCCATCAACACTGACCCTTTCTTCAAATATAAAATCCCGATATGTTCACTTAGAAAAACCAATGCAAACATCAAATTCGTAGTTCAATTTAAATGTGGTTCAAACATCCTAAGGGAATATCTATTTGAATACAAATCTACATCTAGTTAATATTGTATATTAATCCTTATTTCTTAAACGCTAAAGTTTAGTTTCGTAGTGTGCAATCTGTCTAGGTTATATTTTCTCGGTTTTGTTGTAGGACTCAATCAATTTAAGTCGTGTTTGACCAGACGAGAACCCTTGGCGGAAACTTGCCGAGTCCGAGATATTTTGCATGAAGGGTTTGAGTTTCGATTCAACTGTTTGATTGGACTTGGAAGTTTTCAGTAATCAATTTGTTTTGATCGGAACTGTCGGAATTAATTAATAGAAGTTATTTGTATATTTGCATTTCTGTACTAACTAAAACTTTAGTTATATGTTTATTTTCTTATATGAAAAATATATATGGAAGTTTGACTATATTTTCTACTAGCTGTTGCCCGCGACTTCGTTCGCACGGACTTCATTTTCTCCGCTCCTCCCCCGTAGGTGATAGCGTGATAATATGTAACCTATATGTTGACCCGACCTGTCAGTAATATTCATGCAAAATTTTAAGTAGATCCATGCAGTACTTTTTGAGTTTACCCCGGACATACATTGATTTTCCTCCGATTTTATTATATGTATAGATTTCAGAACGCATCTCAAGTAGCTATTCGAGAGAGCTGAAACACTCATGTACTTTGTTTTCTTTATATTTCATACTAGCTGACTCGACAAACGTTGTTTTAATAAATATATTTACAACAGTATTCTTCTACTATATAATGGATGTTATTATACATATAAACCCTCCTCTCGAATCACTCTATTATTAAGAAACCGCATCAAAATCCATTCCGTGGTTTTAAAGATCTAAGCATACATAGAGATAAGGGACAGACAGCGGAAAGCGACTTTGTTTTATACTATGTAGTGACAACCCAAATTTTCTATGCTATCTTCGTAAACTCTTTATTTTTCTATATGATTTCGACTCAAATTGTCATTCACAATTACGCGAAATTTTACAATATCCTTAGTATTCTTCCATATTTATTCGTTATTAACTCCATGAAACTTTTGAATGAACTTTCTTTTTTGTTAGGAATAGTCAATCAATAGCAACCTTTGACAAAATCCTAAAATAAAATTTTATCAGTCTGGATGTCGATTTAATAATATAAGAACGTAATAAAGTATTGTTATTATTATAAGAATTAAGTTAGTTATAATTATTATAAGCATTTGTTATTTTTTTAATTGTATGTTTCTAAATTAATAATTTGTACATTGATTTATACGTTTACTTTGTCTCACTATATACATATAAATTTACGGTTTTTTTGTTGAATTTCAAATTTTTATTTTGTGTCCACTATGTGAGTGCATTGGTGACTTGTATCACAGGTACTCATTAAACCTACTTCAGGCACCACGTTTCTCACAAAAGTGACAAAATAGAAATACACTAAGATATCAATTAATTTAATCTAAGAGATGTACCACTTTTGTGATGAAATAAATAAATATAAATACACTGTGTATTCTACACTTCCTTCACACATTCTCCTCTTTTAGGTTTGCAGGAAGAAATTTCTTACAAAGATAAGCTAGCCTTTTAAAATGTTCACAAATTAAAATGCAACATGACTTTTATGTATACAATAAAGCATTAAATAAATACGTCACATAAAATAAGTTATTTTCTCATGTGACAAGGGAAAGCAGATTGCACAGAATACATAATATTTACTATTATAATAGATAGCTCTTCTGATATAACCATCGATAATTTCAACGCAACTGAACATTAACTACCGACATCCTATCTCCTGTATTTCTGGAACCCTCATTCAGACTTTACCAAGTTTGTATCGGTCCAAATGGGAAGTTTACCTTCTCAAAAAAAAACCAAAATCGATCTAGGCATATTTAATTAATCGGATAACATACCTTTTGAAAATCGGTTAAATTGAAATAGCCATCCACTTTAGACAAAAATGTTAATGTTGCGTTGCCATCTGCACATAACAGGTTGTAATGCAATTTTTTTTATACCCATATATCATAAGATAGCAAACAAGATGGGTTTCCTGATGGAAAGAGTCAACTATCGCCTATAGACAACAAAGATGGAACTACAAGGTGCGTTGCTATCTTGTAGCGAGGTCCAATGTCACATGCATAAGTTTACCGGCTACCTTACCCTCCAAACCGCAACACGATAGTGACAAGCACTGACGCTATTGCGGCAGGAATAGGTACGGCGGTGGTACCAGACCCGGGACAATGCAGAACTTCACCACCTAGTAGCCATGATATTAGTGACTCGCATCGCCATCGGTCGCATTTTACGACCTGCCAGGCAAAACGGTAGTTGGCCTATTCTTCAAAGGAGCCTGGGCCCAACACGGGGAAAATATGCATAAACTTTCCGTCTACCTTATATGACAGCTACAAGCACTGATGCAATTACGGCAAACAAAATGTAAGAATGCAGACAAGGTCACGCTACCGAATCGTTAAAGTTTAACTTCAGGATAATTAAAGGTAATAAATTAAATTGAAAACAGTGTATCTACTCATTTTTATATTTTATTACCCCCTAAAACTGAATTTTGTATGGTTATTGCATCAGCTGTTCAGTGAGATATTGTAATAACCCCAACATGTACACTTTTCGAACAAATAAAAAATTAAATAAATTTAATAGTAATTTAGGGATCCTTTTCCGTGAAAGATGCTTCTGGCATTGGAAAGAAACTTAACAGATCTCAACATCTCATGTACACGCTAGCTCGTCTCGGGACTGGGTTGGGTAGTTGGCTTAGTAATTGATAAGTGTTATTTAGCTGGCATAATAATTTAGCGGCTGGGTTAGTAATTGATGGATCTTATTTGGCTAGCTTAATAATTGATGAGTGTTATAATGCTGGCGTAATAATTAATGAGTTTGGTACACATGAGTACTATAGACTATATTTAAAGAAAATAGCGATTCTTTTCTTGCATAACTAGACGTCGGATGCACTATAAAAAATCCAAATATGCACTTAAAAGGGGTAAAAAATGCACAAAATACACATATTAATTGGCAATTAAAATACACTTAATTTAGCACAGTTAAAGTTTACATGGTAGGAGTGCAGAAAGCTAATATCTAATAAATTTAAATGAGCAATTCTTGTAGATAGATATAAATAATTATATAATCCTAATCTTGGAAGCAGCTCCAACGAATTTACTATTTAGTATGCAAGGGATTTCGGGAGCGATAAATCGCTCGGTCATCCAAGTACTTTTATATAATATGCATAGAAACACATTAAATTAAACAAAAATTACACACACTACCATTCATTTTTTTTCATATATATATATATATATATATATATATATATATATATATATATATATATATATATATATATATATATATATATATATATATATATAATACATATATTCTATGTATTTTGTTTATGGCTAAAAATGTTGTCAAACTCAGAAGAGATTTTATTGTTTAGGTTATGGTCTAATTTCGACCAGAAGGCTATCGCTAATAAATAATAACTAGATATAAAATTCCTATGACGACATATACAGTTAAATATTTTTCTACATTTTCTAAAACAAACTTGTGGTGTCTAGGGAGTAACCCTGTTCAATCATTATTTTCGATATATCTAAGGACTTGCAGAGAGATTTTTGTTTTGTTTCTAGTCCCTAAAGGGAGTCGGGTTTATTGCTGAAATGAGGGACAAATTATAGAACTGTCCAATTTACCAATTACTTATTTTGTGGTTTCAACGTTCTCAGCGTAAAATAATTCAGCTTTCAATCAAGGTTCCCAGCATACTAATGTTGATTCTAAGGCTAGAGGGTTCTAACACCGAACGAGTACCGCTGCTGCCGCCCCTGCCCGCCTTCCCCTCCCGGTTGCGCTGACGCCGAGTCCACAGGCTACTCAGCAAAACTTTGCGACTGTTGATGGTCGTCCCGCACTTCCCCCGCGGGCGAATACAAATGGGGAGAATGAGAGCCGCAAGGCTACGAAGAGTCGCAAGACTGAGGAGAGCCGCAAGGCTACGAAGAGCAAGGTGGAGTCTTTTCAACCTGGCAAGGACGAGAACAGGGAGTGCAATAAGGAGGGCTTCACACTAGTGGAGAGAAAAAGGGAGAAGAAGCCCGTCGCCCGCAAACATCGCGGCACCGCACCATATTTACCCGAGCTGCATCTGCGGAGCGAGGCCCCCGCAACGCCCTTGTACATATCTCGCCTGCACTTGTCCATGGATGTCGAGGATGTCGTGGACTACATCAGTAAAAAGGCGTCACTCCACTTGAGGGTCGAGCGTCTGGGGTCTCGCCACAAGGTTAACTTTAGATCCTTTGTGGTGAGAGTACCGACGCATCTTGGTGGAGGAATTCTGGCCGACTGGTGTGGTCTACCGGAGGTTCCGGAGGAGACTCCGGAAAGAAGCGCGTGTCACGTCGCCATCAACACGTGACAAAATGTAGTTTTAAGTATATTATATTAATATGTATGTTAGTCTATAAGGTATTTATAATATGGGTCATGTTGTCTGAATTAAATGGTAAAATAAAATAAATGAAAATAAAAAAGAAGTACACTTTTTGGTAAAGGCACGGGAGGCACGGCCTACGCAATTACACGAGGCTACCCGATAAGAAGATAACCCACAGATAAAACATTATTATAGCCCAATAAACTACAGATATAAGAATTATAAATGAAATTATACAAAAATATGCAATAACGCTATAAAAATATAGTTTACTGCATTTGCATATGCAAACATGCAATAGTGTATATGTAAGTACTTTATAGTATTACTCGCGTAGGGTGGAACGTATAACATTGCAACCAGTTACCAGCGCGATACTACTACCTACTACTACCCTCGGCTTCGATTCGGATGACAAAAAACGCGGGTTGCATGGTAATACTTTCCTCCCGTGGTATGTACACAATTTGGATCATTATTACATCTAGATTAAAAGAATTTTTACACGACTCCATAAATAATTTAAACTTATTAAACTAAATGACATTTTAAAACTATTGGCTTTTATGCTTTTACCATTTCATAGAGCTTTTGACATTTTAATACAAAACCTTACGACAAAAAAACAAAAATTTACGAAAGTGCAAAAAATTCAAAGCATGCGCACTAATCGTTTGCGTGATTTGAAAACAAGTGGCACTTCCTACCCTGAAAGTATGGTCGAATATATTAATTTTGATAAAAATGCATATATGCATGGGCGTACCGAGGGGGAGGCAGGGAGAGGCACTTGCCCCCCCATGTAATTTATTTACCTCTCTACTAGCTATCTACTATTGTAGATATTAAGATAAAAATAGTCTTAAAATGTTACGGTTGCCCCCCCCCCCCCCCCCCCTGGCCCAGAACCTGGGTACGCCCATGCATATATGTAGTATCTAATCCGATGTATACCTACTTAATGTAAAATGCCGTAACTGAGTATAGTAAGTTGTATTTAAAACATGATCCTATTCTCGTGAGCGAAGCCAATGGCGGTAGCTAGTAAAGAAATAAATGTAAAAGATCTCAGCATCTCACGTGCACGCTATGATAACTGGAGTCGGGGATGGGCTGGCGGGTGGGATGGGATGGCTTAATAATTGATGAGTGCATTAGACACACGTGTCGGACATGTTTTATTCAGGGGAACTTGTGAGACTTAGTGGGATCTCCTGAAAACGCTTTTCTAGATGTTATTTTCTTTGTATTTTTTCTTTGTAAGTATATTATCATAATAATATTGGGTGATATATGATGACGTGGTCTAGTAGTTAGGCTCAAATCGTTATGACCCGGGTTTGATCCCCGGGCCGGGAAAAATAATACTAAGACTTATTCGAGGATTTATTTAAAAATCTAAGCCTCAGTATCAACTCGTGGTCTGGTGGTGGCGGTGTGTTAAAGCCGCCGCGCATCAGGGGACCACATAAATTTGTAGATCCGGACTATCGGTAGAAATAATTGATAATCTCAATCAGGTCGGTAAGATGCGGCGACAGGGATCACCACTCATCTCGCCAACCGACGAGCAGGGGAAATATGACGAATGGGAAAGTCTATTAACCGACGGTTCACTCTGCTTACCTAACAAGTGTATAGGCATGATCAGCATAATATTTAAAAATCTAATCTATACATATAGTAAAATCGTCTATTCATATAATAAAATCGTAGGAAAGTCAAAACTGTATATTGAATATTTTTTTAAAAGAATACTTGGGGCGTGACCTACAATCGATATCGAAGCCAAAAATATAGTTTTTAGAATTTTTGTCTGTTTGTCTGTATGTATATCCGGGGTAAACTCAAAAAGTGCTGCATGGATTTACTTCAAATTTTGCATGAATATTACTAACAGGTCGGGTCAACATATAGGCTACATATTATCACGCTATCACCTACGAGGGAGGAGCAGTGCGAAGTAAGCGAAGTCGGCGCGGACGAAGTCGCTGGCAACAGCTAGTTTATAATATATCTTGGGTTCCGATCCAGAAGTAAGTTAAAAGTATTTTTGATGTCTTTGTTGAAATATTAATAGTCTAGTCACACTCTAGACTCTTGGCTTTATATTATAGCAACATATTGGTATAATATAAAGCCAAGAGTCTAGAGTATATTAAACCAGAGAGTTCAATATCCTACGTAGTTGAGAAGCCATTGTAAGCAGCGTTGAAAAAATAATATATTATCCAAAGTCAAAATTAAGCAGTACTCCAGCGTGTAATAGAGTATTCGCGACTAAAAAGACGACTTTTTAGTAACCGCCGTGAATTTCATGGCGCTTATGCGTTCAACGACCTCTGATGTAGGTGCAGTTCATAGACTGCACTTTACTGGCACACAAATAGCATAAAGCCTGTCTTGTCTAGTACGTTAGTATATAGAAGTCTTAGTGTTAACGTCCCCGTGCCTCGGATGAAGTCCGTGGGTTATCATATTGTTAGTTAAATACACTTGAATCTTCGTGAGTGGCTGCTTTTTGACGAGTCTAACAAACTTTATAACAACGATTTTTTCGAAAATGCTGCAAAACAGAAATCGCGTGATAATGTTATATATTACACAAAAAAGTATCTTTACGCCCGTATCCCCGAAGAATTAGGTAGAGGTACAACAAGTGCACCCACGATTAGCCGAAGATACTTAGTCCCACAATGTGATAGGCGGCAAGCCAATCGCCATCCGGGCATTTATCCAATCTCGAGCAACTTTCTTTGTCATTTTTTTACGTGAAATGGTCGAGTGAAATGACACGCACGGGAGAAGTATCGATATCGACTAATATCACCTTTATCGTAACATCGTTGGTCTGGGCCCCTTTTGAAGAATGCTAACCAAACCAACCACCTATTTACCAAACAGTTTATAAAAGGCGAACATTTTTTTAAGTGCGTTACTACCATCTTGGTCTTTAGAGTTCTGCATTATATATTCCTTCCGTAAAAGCGTCAGTACTCGTCACGATCGCATTCTGATTTAAAGAGTTAAGTAACTTGTGCATGTGACATGATTATCCACGCAACACTCCATTAAAATCTTTGATAAATTAAGCGTTTGTTATCACTTCTCATGAAAAGAATCATCTACTTGTTTTATTTTTTTCATTGTCAACATCACACATTAAAAGTCTTCTTCAAACTTAATATGACATCTAAATGGATACCTACGACAAAATGCGCATTAAATTACATTAAACAAATAGATTAATTTAATTAATTTTCAATTTTTATTTCATTTTTTATGTTAGCTAGGCAAACTGGCAGTCGTGCCACCTGATGGTAAGTAGTCAACGTTGCCAATAAACACAAACTGGCTAAAACCCCACGGTGACCGTCTTTGGCGCAGGGTGAGGGCCCCGGGATCTCCGGAGGAACTCGCTCGGTGCCCCCACACGCTTTTACTGTTTTACGCAGTTCTTCTCAGGTCAGAGCAATGTTCCCTGTCCTAGGCCACTCTTCGGGTTATGGCAGTACGTGTTATAACCCGTGCCTCCATTATTCTCGGGTTACTATAAAAGTGCGTTAAGCCTCCGTTTACGCACTCAGTAACCCAAAGGGGAGGGTGCAGATTGTATCTGAGCCCTGCCGCCTCTGCGACGAGTCCCACGATGGCGATGGGTAGGATTTTCGCGCTCGCGATTGCGCTCGGCACTTTCTTTGTGTGATATAACGGTGTCACAAAATGAATGTACCGCTTTCCAAGCAGTCTCGCTATGAACCAATAAACACAAACTAGTTTATCTGGAACTATCCCAAGTAAACTAGACTATGTGTTGCCTATCCTGAGACATAAGATGTTAAGTCGCGGTGCCAGTAATTACACTGCCTGTCTTGCCCTTCTCTCCAAAATACAGGAAAGCTGTTTCACGGGAGAAACAAGCAAGATGTTGGTACCCATGCAGGCGGGAGCGCGGCACAGCGCATCCCTCCCTTCGGTAAAATCCTTACACTGAAAAGTTATAAATTAATTACACATATAGAAGGTATATTGAGGTTTTCTACAAAGTAGTAATAAACATTAAATACTCTTTGATAATAAATTAAAAATGAAGGAAAATTAACTTGGCAAACTTTCGCGGGCTCTTTTTTTCTTATTTTTTGGGCTTAAAAGCCTGAATCGTTGAATACCATGTTCAATTTTAAATACTAAAATGACGTAAACAATAATTTAATTAAATATTCTTTTTTCTATGCAGAAATTAATATACAAAAATGAAGAATTAAACTAAGATAATTAGTCAATATTTTATATAAATACACTTGTACTGTTTCTTACTTGTAAACTTGTAAAATATTGAATGAAAATGGAGTTTCACCAAGTGCCGACGACAAAGAGTGTAGAATATAAGATAATTAGAATAATCAAATAATAAAAAAAAATATATATTCACGGGGCAAATTATTACACTTACTGATCTAATTCCAAAGAAAGCAAATTATTTGCTTGTGTTATGGGTATTAGTTAACGATATTAATACATAGAAATACATATATAAATACTAGAATATATTTAATAAAAACCCAAACCCGGAAATACAAACATTTATGCTCATCATACAAATTCTTGTCCCCGTCGTTGATCGAATCCGAGCACCGTCGATTGCGTAGACAAGATCGGTAACCACTCGACTAACGGGGCGGTCACCAATTAATCGAATAAAAAAACTTTATTAATAGATCAATGTCATTATGTATGTCTGAAATAAAGATATTATTATATTATAGTATAATTATCAACAATTTCCACTTGGATTTCATGAAATATCGATTAAAAGATTTAGTTTATAAATCTCAGTTCAAAACTCCATTAGAGAAACACAAAAAAGTGTGACAACACAAAGCTTCGGCTTAAAATCATTTTATAATAAGATTTCGTGTCCCTCTTATCCAGTATTACAAAGAAAGGGACAAGTGTCGTATGCAAGGAGTTTTCATGTGAATGTGAGCGTGTGAAAACGTGCAGTTTTTCGACTTAATCCGTTTTTTCGCAGCCGCGGGCAATGGGGCCGGGTATTAAAAGTTGTATCGGATTAGACGAAATTACTAAGTGCTAGATAGAGTTAAGTGTGTTGTTGAATTCAGATAAGAACCTTTAGGTAAGTCGTGAACGGATTTTGCATTCAAATATAAATTAAAAATGTACATAAAAGATTTTACTTCTGACAAATTTTCTCTAAGTACATAATTTACACTTGCTTAATATTTTTTTAAGTTCCCGCTACGTATGTAGATAAGGAAGTTACTGATTTTAACCGATTTTCGAAAATCTAGTTTTCACCAGATGTCCACGTTTTGAGGTCCTAGGAATCTTTTCTGACTATTTTCACGACGACGAAAATTTTGACGAAACAGTATTTTTTTAATATAACTTCCAGATTTATGTAGCGATTGAGTACAAAAACTAATCAGCTCTATTACTAAAAACTACGTCTAATACATAAATTGCATCAAAATCAGTTTTTTCCGTTTGGAAGTAATCGTTGACGAACAATTTTGAAAAAAGTGTTTTTTCGACATAACTTCGAAACTTTTCAACCAATCATTTTTTGGTACTAAAAAACTACATCAAATGCCGTTTCGCAATTGAATTTTAAAATTACGTTGTTTTAAGCAAACTTACTTAATTTTTTTAATATAACTTTCAAGTTAATTCACCGATTGACTTAAAAATCTTATCAGCTTAGAAAAGTTTTTATCAGTTTTGAAGTCAATTTTTAAAGGAGAACCTTTAAAAATTGACTTCAAAACTGCGTCAAGTACCGTTAATTTAATCAAAATCGGTCAATTTGTTTGGGATTTATCAATGAAGAAAATTAAAAATAAAATGTTTTTTTGACATAGCATCGAAATTTTTCTACCTACCGATTATTTAGCTAAAGCAATATTTTAGATTTCAAAAATTGGTTTGAATGCCATCATCGTTTTCAAATACACAGCTTTTCAAAAATTAATATACTGCTATTTGGATGGAACGAAGTCCATCGGTCGAAACTTGGCAACCGATCGAAATTCGACACTCGGTCGAATTTCGACACTCGTTCGAAATTCGACTGTCCGTCGAAATTCAACTTTTTGTCGAAATTCGACATTCGGCCGAAATTCTGTATAAATGTCGAACATTTGGCACTAGAAAAAAAGTAAACTCAATCAAATAGTAGATAGACTCTCACTTCAATGCACGAGCTAAAGGGAAGTGGCTGGATATTTCTGTGCTTATAATACCTTACTATAGCAAAAAGTGTCGTGACAACTTTTCGTAAGAATTTTTTCCGTCTAGCCCCCTTTCACAACGCGCGATAAGGAACTTCGTTCCAATAGATGTTTGAACTGAAAAATCTATGCTTATATTTTTTACTATTTTGAGCTTAAAATACCCTAATTTAGTGAGAAGTTTCACATTTTTTTATAAAATATGATAGCAAACAAGCAGTTGGGTCTCCTGATGGAAACAGTCAATCATCGCCTATAGACACCAAAGATGTTAACGGTGCGTTGCTATCTTGTGGCGAGGTCTAATGCCACATGCACAAGTTTACCAGCTATCTTACCCTCCAAACCACGATGTTAGTGACTCGCACTGCCAATCGGTCGCCTTTTACGACCTGCCTAGCGGAACGGCACTTGGCTTATAATTCAAAGGAGCTCGGGACCAACACGCCAATATTGTAAAGCGGTAAGATTTGTTTGTTTGTAATGAAAAAACTTTAAAATTACTGGACCGGTTTTGAAAAATATTTCACCAATATGCTACGTTTTTATCGAATGGAGTAAAATTAAATAATGTGAGTGAGTCAATCGAATGAAGTCGACGAATTACCTATTTACTGATTTGCAACGATTATGTATCGATCGCTCCGTCGATGGTCGAGTGATTAGCGACCCGTACTACGCAATTGTACTCATAATGATAGCAAACAATCAGATGGGTTTCCTGATGGAAAGAGTCAACCATCGCCTATAGACTCCAAAGATGTTAAGGTGGTAGAGTTAAGTGCATTGTCTCTCCCAGGTCCTATACCATCGCCTTACCTATTACTGCCGCAATGGCGTCAGTGTTTGTCACTTATCACTGTTGCTGTCATTATATATGTAAGTACCTACTAGTATCGTTGACTAATATCCATATTACAAGCAAATATTTCGCTTACTTCGGGTTCAATTCGTGTAAATTTTGTAGCGAAATGTACCAATGAAGTTTAGAAACGAATGTAACAGAGTCGTTACATTTCTTTCTGAAGTTCACTGGTATGTACGGTCATCGTCGTCGGTTCTTCGTCTTCTTTCGTAGCCTTCTTTACTTCTAGAATCCTGAACCAGATCTTTACAGATTTATAAAGAAAGCGTCAAGCATACCCTCCAAAGAATTTTCGGACGGAGGAAGATGAAAAAGACGGAGTTCTCGATGATAAACAAAGGAGATTTTTTAATTCAGTTGTATCTATACATATAATAAAATCGTAGGAAAGTCAAAACTGTACATTGAATATTTTTTTAAAAGAATACTTGGGGCGTGATCTACAATCGATATCAAAGCCAAAAATATAGTTTTTAGAATTTTTGTCTGTTTGTCTGTTTATCTGTTTGTCTGTATGTATGTCCGGGGTAAACTCAAAAAGTACTGCATGGATTTACTTCAAATTTTGCATGAATATTACTAACAGGTCGGGTCAACATATATAGGCTACATATTATCACGCTATCACCTACAGGGGAGGAGCAGTGCGGAATAAACGAAGTCCGCGCGGACGAAGTCGCTGGCAACAGCTAGTTCTTTATAAAATGCAGCCGAATTAAAAACCTCCTTTTTGTATCTAATCGCCGAATTATTGGTTACGATGCTGTATAATGACACGCCTTATCTCGCCTTTTACGGGATGACTCGTACAAGGCGAGAATTCGAAAGAGGCCTAGATCAACACGAGGGAAAAGACTCTAAATTAAAATGTGAAAGAAGCCCCCAGACTGCCTTCGTGCTCCATGTGCTTCATTTGCAAAGCAAAGAATGAAAATAATGATGATCTGGTCTGTGCAAGTGGCTCAATTCAAAGTTCAAAGAAAACTAAATTAGTAGCCTAGTGAAAACTAATCCACCTAGCTAAGAAGTAAAAACCGGCCAAGCGCAAGTCGAACTTACGCACGATGGGTTCTGTACCATCATAGCAAAAAAATGTTAAAAAATAGGTAACATACAATTATGGGAACCCTTTGTATTCTCGTTTTTTTATTTTTAGTATTTGTTGTTGCGGCAACGGAAATATATAATTTGTGAAAATTTTAGTTTTTTTAGCTATCATGGTTTATGAGATACAACCTGGTAATAGACAGACATACAGCGGAGGCTTAGTAATAGGGTTCCATTTTACCTTTTAGGTACGGAACCCTAAAAACCAACTCGACAAATAAGATTTTTGGTCTAATATATTAGAAGCTATGATACTAAAGATAGACGCACAATAACACATAGAATTATACTTATTTAAACTTATAACACTCCTCGTTTTTGCACCGGGAGTTAAAAACTGGAACAGACGAGTAACCTGTGATAAGTTATGTCTAAAGTTATGTCTAAATCTTTGTTGATTGAAGCTTTAGATTTGTGTAAAAAGTTAAAAACATAAAAATATCACATAAATAACACGTAACCCAAGACCGCATTACAAAAATAAGTATAAACTCGAACATGATTCCCAGTTCCCTACAATGGCGAGCGGGAAGCTCGTTACCATTCATAATTCACCGAGAAAACTTCGCTACGTTTTTCCATTACGTTTTTATTGCGTTGCCGCCGAAACTTCATTTTGACAGCTCTTAATAGCAAGAACATAATAAAGTTTGTTTGTATGTGTGTTCATTTGTGTAAATATATTTTTTATTGTTTTAAAATATAGGTACATTAACTTTAATTAAGTAAATATAAAAAAAGTATCTTCACGCTCGTATCCCCGAAGTTTTCCCCGTGTTGGGCCCAGGCTCCTTTTAAGAATAGGCCAACTGCCGCTCTGCCACGCAGATCGTAAAAGGCGACTAAGTGGCTATTTGCGTCACTACCATCGTGACTACTGTTGTAGAGAGGTGGTAGAGTTCTGCATCGGCTCGACCGGGTCTGGTACCACCGCCTTACCTATTCCTGCCGCAATAGCGTCCGTGCTGGTCACTGTCGCGTTCCGGTTTGGAGGGTAAGGTAGGCGGTAAACTTATGCATGTGGCATTAGACCTCGCCACAAGATAACAACGCACCATTAACATCTTTGGTGTCTATAGGCGATGGTTGACTCTTCCCATCAGGAGACCCATCTGCTTGTTTGCTATCTTATGATATAAAAAAAATGTAGACAGAGTAGTCTCACCATGTGATAGGTGGTAAACCTATCGCCAACCAGGCACTTATCCAATCTCGGGCAACTTTGTTTTTAACAGAAAACTGAAAAAAACACATTTTTCGTTTGCCCTATCCGGAAATCGAACCCGGGAGCTCATGTAGTCAACATGGGCATTGGACCACTAGATTGCATAGGCGATATATTTAATAATAATTCAGTACCCGGCGATAAATATTGCACATCGACCTTTGGAAAGAGACAATCGGCTAATTTCGGCTTCGTAGAGCGTTATCTCTGTCGCACAAAATACAAACAGTCCGGTACCTATTAGGAGCTGTTAAAACAAGTATGATTTGCTTCTTTTGATATTTTTATTCTTTGTATAAAATACACTAATTTTTCTATAAGTGATGGCTTTAGGTTGGGGTAAAATAAAATAAAAAAACATTTTTACATTATGTTTACGTATTTAATTATTTTGGAACATTACAGCTTTAGTGTACATAATAAACACCATTATACCTATTGCTAAAATGAGACATTGCAATAAAAATAATCTCTTTCCAAAGGTTGATGTGCAATATTTATCGCCGGGTACTGTAGTTATAAATTTATATATATATATATATATATATATATATATATATATATATATATATATATATATATATATATATATATATATATATATATATATATATATATATATATATATATATATATATATATATATATATATATATATATATATATATATATATATATATATATATATATATATATATATATATTTATATATATATATATATATATATATATATGTAAGTACTAACGTGTATCTTTTTAAACGAGCAATTCTTGTATGTGAATATTATATAAGATCGGGGCAAAAGTATTTTCGTATTGTTGTTCATATAAAGAAAAATATTTTTTAGGTATAATTTTTTATTTATTTTTAATAATATGTATGTGCCGTTTTGATCGATGACTTGTTGCCATCTTGTGGGTAGTAAGTACCATGATCTCATTCCTGTAGAAATTTTGAGATTTTTGATTAAAAAAATCTGACAGGTAGTGTTCACAGTGTTCTTTTGAGGTTAGCTTTATGCTCCTTAAGGAGTTCTGCAATGACCGAAACAGGTGGAAATCTGAAGAAGCAAGGTCAGGGCTTTACGAAGGATGCATCAACACATCCCAGCCAAGCTCTCTCAATTTTTGCTACGTGGCTGTAGATGAGTGCGGTCTGGCGTTGTCATAGTGGAACACCGCGCCCTTCCTATTCACCAGCTCCGGCCGGATTTTCTCAATAGCTTTTTCAACCTGATCAGTTGCTGACAGTAAAGGTCAGAATCAATGGTTTTACTCGGTAGCAAAAGCTCATAGTGGACGATTCCTTTCCAATCCCACCATATATATAGCATCACTTTGTTCGGAGCCAGGCCGGGCTTTGCCACGGTCTGTGGGCTTATCCAAGCTTCGATCATGATCTTTTTCGCACATTCTTATCATAAATCACCCATTTTTCATCACCCGTATCAACATCAACTGTTTGAGAAATGGTTCGGAATTGTTACGTTTGAACAAAGAATCGCAAATGGAAACATGTTGCATTAGGTTTCTCTCAGTGAGATCATGTGTTACTCAAATGTCAAATTTTTTCTTGTACCCAGACTTTCGTAAATGACGTAAAACTGTTTTATGATCAACATCCAGATCTTCAGCAATGTCGTAGCTGCTAATATGCCGATCTTGCTCCACTTTCTCAAAGATATCACTGAATTTATCTGTGACAGGGCGTCCAATGCGAACCTCATCTTTCACACTAAAATTACCAGACTTGAAATGCTTGAACTACATTTCTGCTACTCTTATTGATACCGCATTAGGTCCGTAAACTGTACAAATTTTATTCGCAGTGTTCCCTATTTTTACCTTTTTTTGTAATAAAACTTTAAAATCTACCGAATTTCTTCGTCACATACGTTCATTTTGCTTGCATGAAAAGCAACTGAAAAATGGCGGGAACTAGTTTTTTTTTATTTATGCATCTTCAGAATGTCACATTTAAGCCAGCCATTTACATTCAGTGCACCCAAAGAGGTTTGGTTACTAATAATACATTCAAAATACGAAAATACTTTTGCCCCGGCCTATTGTATATATAATCTGATCCAGTTAGGTTTAATTTTTAGAAAACGTCTTTTTTTCAAAACTCGGCCATCCAGATATTTATTATTTAACTAGCAAAAAGCAGAGCTTTGTAAGGGCTCGCAAAGTTATAATCAGAAATCAGAAGTACTTTATTCAATAAAACTTTTTACAAGTTATTTTGACACGTCAACATATTTTTTATAAAAACTACTACTGAAACGCGACCGCTACTTAGTAATATTGTTAGGAAAGTATTTTTATGAGAATTACGTCCTTAAATGTATGGACTTTATTTATAATTATCTAACCTAACAAAATCCAGCGTATTTTCACCCAAACATTATATTCGCATCAAAGGCGTCGTCAGGCTTTGGTCTAGGGGGGCGCAGCAAAATAAAACCAAAATAAAGAAAAACATGTTTCTAAGACTAAATTTTTTTGTACTTTACAAGAAAAAAATCTTCAAAATTTTCTTAATTTATTAAAAACACGATTTCTATAATTATCAATGTTATCTACACAGAACAAATATAAAGGTTATCTACATATTTTATACCATATTTTCTGATCTAATACTTATAATATAGTACTAGTAATCCTAGATTACGCGTGTAATCTGTTTTGTTTGATTATATAGGTAATTTTGTTTGTAATTTTGAAATTTGTTTTTCTTTTGTTTGCTCGATTATATAGGTACTCTCGTATAAAAGCTTAAGAGTAATTCTTCAATTAATAAAGTAACAGACATTAGCAATATCGAGAACGAATCTCAGTTTTAAATAGTAGTGAGTGAGAAACATTTGTAAGTCATGGGAAAAACCTGTGATTATTATACATTATTTCTGGTGCGTTACCATCAAAACTTTACTTTCGCAGCTTTCGATGACGGCAACACGTAAAGATACGTGTATAAATACGAGTATTTGTAATACTTGTGGACAAACTATATGGTCACATAATTTATATGCAATATCAATATAGAACCGTTAAGTATGCACGTAAAATTTCTTAAGGTCCTAAGCAATAGTTGATACAAGTAGATACTAAAAGTACAGAAATAAAGTTGATTGTTATCGAGATATTTGACGTAGCGATTTTTTTGTTTTTGTATATAATTCTCCAGCTATTACCTTACGCTGAGTCTGTTTAGAACAATACAAAAACATGCCCGATTGTGATTCTACCACATAGTAACTTAGGCTTATCAAAGATTAGTATCTATTTGCAGGTGCAAAACATAGGTCTGTCTTACTTTTAAAAAAGAAGGGTAACAATATAACATGTATATTATTATTTATTACTGCGATTTAAACAAGTTAACAACACAAATGTCAACACTCGACGTTTAATATAAATGCAATACATTTCCGAAACGCATTTCTAATCGAAACCCTTATCAAGCTCACTAAAACAATTCTGATGATATGACGGGTGCCAGCCCTGCCTCTGCTTGACGTACTCTATTAATTAAAACGCTGTGTAAACCGAGCTTTATCGGGCGGCGGCCGGTACCCAATTAGAGCGAGCCAACCAATGCTTCGCGCCAAAAATTATGCGGCTTAACGGCTCCCGCGTAATTTTGACAAACGACCGTTCGGATATTTCGTTAAACAAACTTTGATTGATTGCCTCTACAGGTAAAAATATTTGATTTTAAACGTTTACTGTTATTAATTAGAGTAAATCTAATCGATATTGATTTAAAGGTGAAATAATTTTAATATGAGTCTTACATTAAGGTTTATACCTACTTAACCTGACTATCAACTTTTTTACTTAAAACGAGACAACTCAAGTTGGGCCGAAAAAAATGAATCAAGTACTAAGAAAATATTTTTTAAAATGATAAAGTTAGGAAACTTATGTACCTACCTACATTTTCAGTTGTTTTTATATTTGTCATGGCTCGGCCGCACTTGCGTCAATCGTCACAATGTTTCGGCCAATTGTCCAATGACAGATGTGACCGGTTATTATCGGCTATCGTCGCAAACATTCGAACTGCGTGTACGTTATCGCGTGGGTACGTCAAAGGGTTTTAGCGCGTTAATACATCGCGCTGCGTGGTGCATAGCTACACGTTTGAAAATTATTTCAGCCATAGAGTAATAACGCTTAGAGTGATAATTGCATTCAACGCTTCGTTCATATTTTAGGCCAAAACCGTGTCAATGTCTGTGTAAGCTTCGTGTAATCACTTGCGTCGTCACGCACACAAAGACTCCAAAGACTCGAATAGTGTTGCAAGTAAATAAATATTTTCCCAAGACGGTATT